>APFE030997065.1:48639-66069 GCA_000404065.3 Pinus taeda
CCTGGATTAGAAAATAACCATAATTCCCATGACTGAATCTACAAAATACCATGGGTAGAAAACCATCATGCCCAAAACCATGTGCAAAAATCATGCAAAAAACCATATGTAGGTCCGCTCACCTAATATACGGTCCAAACAAAGTTTCTTGGGGTGATGCCACAAACCTTGTACAAGGGGGCTACTGATCCCCTGTTGCACCCAGTGCAATGAACAGGGGAGTTTATCGCCCTCTGTGCATGTGACTAGTTGTGGAAAGGATATAGCACACACCCAACATGTTTTATTCTCCACACAGGGGGTCATAGGATAACTTAGTCATTGGTCCAGTCCTAAAATGCCCATTGTTTCTCTACATGAAGAAAGCATCTCAGTGCTCACGAACTTCATCAATGCATCTACAACATTCTTTGAAGTTTTCATCCTTACCAGCAACATATTTTTTTCCTCAACCATATCCCTCAGAAAGTGATACTGAACATCAATGTGCTTTGTCTTTGAATGATAAGTAGGGTTATTTGCCAATAAAATTTCACTTTGTTTGTCACAATCTATCCTTATAACTTGTTGTACTAACCCCATATTTGAACACAATATCTATAACCAAACTTCTTCCTTTATTTCATCAGTGGCTGCCATGTATTCTGCCTCTGTAGTTGAAAGTGCGACTACAGGTTGTCTCTTTCTCATCCAACTGACTGCACCTCCAAATAGGTTAAATGCATACCCTCTTGTAGATATTCTCTGATCTAGATCTCCAACCAAGTTTGCATCAACAAAGGCACATATATCCAAAACTCTATCCAATCCTGGTCTTCCTTGGTAGCACAAACCATAATAACTAGCGCCAAGCAAATAATTGAAAACCCGCTTCATTGTTATCTGATGCTTATTCCCTGGTTTTAACATAAACCTACACAATACTCCCACTGCATGTGTAATGTCTGGTCTAGTACATACCATTGCATACTTCAGGCTACCTACTACACTTGCATATGGAAAACAGGACATATCCTCTTCCTCTTGTGTCTTGGGACACTGTTCAGCAGATAACTTTACACCTACATGAATAGAAACCTTCACCGATTTAGTATCTTGCATATTAAACCTCTAAAATATTGTCTCGACGTACTTCATCTAGTTTAACTAGAGCTTCCTCTTTGCCTGATCTCGTTTAATTTCCATGCCCAAACTATAGTTTGCAGCACCAATATACTTCATGCCAAATTTGGAGGACAATTGGGCCTTCAAATGTTGGATATTTTTTTTGTCATTTCCAATCAACAACATATTATTCACATACAAGACTCGATAAATACCACAGTCACCAATTGATTTAAAATACACACAGTCATCTGCTTTTCTTCTGGTGAAGCCAAGTCCCCGTGTAAATGTATCAAATTTTTGATACCACATCCTTGATGACTGTTTTAACCCACACATAGAATTTTTTAAACTATGCACTAGTTATTTCTTTCCCTTCACTGCAAAGACTCCAAGTTAATTCAAGTAGATCTCTTCTTCCAGATCCCTAAGAAGAAATTTTGTCTTCAAATCTGTATGTTCTACCTCAAAATCAAAAGCAGTAGCGATAGATAAAAATAATCTAATAGAAGTTACCTTGGCAACAAGGGAAAAAATATCACCAAAAATAATTCCCGGCAACTAGGAATAACCTTTTGCTACCAACTGAGCTCTGTACCTCTCCACCTTTCCTTCTATATTCATATTCTTCTTAAACACTCATTTTCTTCCAATGGGTTTCCTTCCATCCGGCAACTCCACTGGATCCCAAGCCTCATTTTTGTCCAAATAAGTCATTTCATCAATGATAACCTCTTTCTAGAGTTTGCCATCCTCTGAATCCACTACCTCCCTAACAATTTGGGATCATCATCAATAATAGATAAAGAAAAATTTTAATAAAAGCAGATGGACTATACCTTTCTGGTTGTCTTCTTTCTCGAACTGATCTTCTCACATCTAGAGTTTGTGGCTCTTCATCTTTTGATTCTTTTTCTGTTGTAGAGTTTGATTCTTCATCCTTTAGTTCAAACTCTATCTTCTCAAGTTCCTTTGGTAGGACTTCATGTTTAATAACATCTTTCACCTCTCTAAAAAGCACATCTTGGTTATACAAAACCTTCCTTGTTTCTGGGTTCCAAAGCTTATAACCTTTCAAACCATCCTTATACGCAATAAATATGCACCTTTCATATTTACTATCCAACTTGGTTCTTTTCTCCTTCAGAACATGTACATATGCGTCACATCCAAATACCTTCAGATGTGAAAGAGAGGGTTTCTTACCAGTCCATACATCATGTGGAGTCTTATCCTCCAATGTTGATGAAGGTGATCTGTTGACTAGGTAACATGCAGTCTCCACTAGCTCTGCCCATAATTTCTATCCTAACCAGGCACCACTGAGCATGCTTCTTGCCTTTCCCATTAACATCTTATTCACTCTTTCTGCAACTCCATTTTGTTGAGGTGTGTATGGAGTATTATTATTTCGTGCTATACCACACTTCTTATAGAACTCTTCAAAATCCTTCTTGCATAACTCTCCACCATTATCTGTCTGGAGCACCCATTCTTCTTCTTTGTCTGATTTTCCACCAAAGACTTCATATTTATTCGTGAGGAAATATATCCATCTATTCCTTAAGAAGTCATTTATAAATTATACCTAGTACACATACTTACCCAGTGATGGAACCGGAAAAGGTCCAAACACATCATTGTGCAGAAGCTATAATATCCCTTTAACCCTCTTAGCACTAGAGGAGAAACACACCTGATTCTACTTCCCATATACAAAATGTTCATAGAAATAAAAAACCATAGATAAATTAGACATAACTTCTACCATACCATTACCATGAAGTATTTGAAGACCCTTCTCTCCAATATGTCCAAGCCTTTGATGCCATATCATGGTCATTTCTCGAGAGACAACTAGATTTTCTGCACCACTTTCAGGAACCATAGAACTGTTGCACCCATCAATAACACTGTTTCCCAGAAGCTTGTACATATTTCCAATCTGAAATCCCCGCATCAATACCAGTGCTCCCCAAACCATCTTGCAGGTATCTTTCTCGAACACTCTTTTTACACTTTGTTGATGGTGTTGGACCCACCAACATGTCAGGGGATCTCCCCAATAAGAAGTCCCAATTAGACCTCAAACCATTTGGTGTAGGAGTCCCAATAGTGGGGCGTATGGTAATCGCTTGACCGCGGTTTCACACAAAAAAAGGTAAGATAGCTCTATCGGTAGTAAGGGTGTGATAGTTGCAACGAGCCAAGGAAGGTGCATGAGACGTTCTAACACACGGGGGTTGAGATGAGTGCGCCCCTTGGAAACCTGTGATAACACGTAATTAAGAAGGGAACACACGAGCAAAGATACATCATAGCATGGAAGGCAAGTTAGTAAGCAATCCACAGTGATGGTTAAACCAACAACACAGTTAAGAAAGATTCATATATACATACACAGATAACTATACATGCATGCGTAAGTAAACATATACATGTATCATTTAGAGTAAACTAGATAGCATAGAATACAATACAACATATGCATGAAACATGTTGTCTCTTTTTAAATTAATAAGTGTAAGTTCTAATCATACAATGCATCCATGTCCAACCACTAGTTCTGATAGCGGAATGTTATAGCCACAACCGCCTGCTCCTCTAAAGAGATGTACTAGCTCTACATAGTGGAGAAGCCAAGGCTCGTTACAATAATGTCCAAGCTCTCTCCAAGATAGTCTTATTGGAAGCTTGGCTGACCAAAAGCCTATACAAAGAGTTATGAGGGACTATTTATAAATAAGGGTGGGGTGGTTCTTGACATTCCCCTTTGTGACAATTCAACTACCCTCATGACTCTTCATCTACTCTATCACTGTTACATCCAACTATCACAACTTGAATTACAATTGATAAGGCATTACATTACAATGCACATGTACCCATGTGAGAGAAATGGATTGAGAAAGCCATGCTAGACATCACTATGACTTAGACAACCATGGAAGTCAAACTCCTCAACATCCTCGCGTTGATCAACAGTAACATACTTATGCCAAGATCGGTAGTTCATGATGGTGTTTGTGTGCTCTAAGGTGAGATCTTTCTGGAACCTAACTCTTGCCTCCATAGCATCTGGGTACACTGCTCAAGATCCTCTATCCAACTCATATGTGAGCATGCACATCATTGTCTTCAATGCGGCTGGACCAGCAACATACTTGTTCATGATGTCTGCACTGATGGGCAAGTCTGGGCTGGTAGCAATGTGCATCAACTCGTCGAAGTACGAGTCAAGCTATAGTCATACTTGTGCCTTTGTCTTCACCTGGGTGAGAGTCCCAATAGACAGGATCACATGTGCACACACCACAACATCCATACTCTTGAATACACGTGCATGGGAAGTCTATATACTAGTGATGAGCTACGTGAGCTCTTCATAGTTATGGATCTGAGTCTGAATACATGCCTTTAGCTCGACTGCACTAGCCTTCATCATCTTAGGCAAGTGAAGTGGGGCTCCCTAATATCTCATCATCCATGTTCGCATGTAATCAACAACAACATGAAATTTTGTCGAGATACGTGCTCTTTTAGCACATCGTTGCTGCCATCCATTGAGATGGACGATTGCCTTATGCACGGTGCCAAACTTGGAGTACAACGCTCGCATAACTATGTCAAGGGACAATAATTCATCTAGTATTTCCTTCTTCAGTTCATCTTGGGCGAACGCTATCATCAACTCTCCTCCTTTCTTGGCTGTTTGAAGTTCTTTAGCCATTCGCTCATTTTTAGCTATCAGGAAATGAACACTTGAACTAGTGGCTTTGTAAAACACTGTAGTTGCATTAGCCAAGGCTGCTGGATGTTTACGCACGTCAGACACGATCACTTGTTCCTGAAATTGCATAGGTGATGTATGATCATCCAAAGTCGACACTCTACGAGACTACACAACTCTTTGTTGAGACTCGTCGAATGAGATGTTGTGCATCTCTCCTTCTGGCTGATCTCCGAGGATCTCAGTGCCTCCTCAATCACTTGAGACTTGCTCATCATTTGGATGCAGTGAAGAAAGTAAGTCAACCTATTGGTGGTGAGGCATAAGGCTGATTTCCTGTTCCAATTCCCATTTCTCCATATCAGTATCCAACTATTGAAGTGCTTGCTCTATCTCATGAGCGAAGTCTTGCTCCTGCAATGGTTCATCTTGTCTACCTGATACCATCTATTCTGATGAATCCACTACTAGTACTGACATTGTTTCAATCGTTTGCACATGTTTCGCCCCCTACTGTACCTGTTGCTTCGGCGCTTCCCTCTCCTGCTTACACAGCTCTTGTTCCTTCCGAAGTTGCTTCTTCATCTCAGGAAACTCCTTCTCTGCTTCCTCCATTCTTCTCTTCTCCCTCTGCCTTTTGTGTGATTCACTTGTCACGTTGTTTCCTCTTCACCTCTATAGACATAGATGTTTTCTCTACCAATGGATCGCCTTGGAACTTGTAGCTTTGCTCTTCCTCCATGCAGTTGACAATCTTCCTCTTGCCCTTGTCGTGCACTAGTATGCTTGCCTCTGCTGCTACTTCTACTAGTGCTGATGCTCTCCAGGATGTTGCTTCACGTTGCTTTACTAACCACTCCATAGCGAAGCTGACCTGTTCATTGGGTCTTGACAAACTGTATCAATATCTCCATGGGTCCTCCTCGGCCCAATTAAATTCTCCATGGATCCACCTGAACTGTACTCTCATGTAGTGATCTTTCACAATACAATGTGGGTCATGCATATTGTAGCTTTGGAGGTCGAATGGATACTTCTTCACTAGTTCTACTTCGAAATCCACTTAAATGAAACTCCAGATCTCATATAACCCAATCTGCAACAAAAGAGTGGGACAAGGTGCCTTCTTCTTCCGATGCAGTCTAGCTGTCAATCCTGCCGATATGTGATATGTTACTTCCTACATGGCAAGTATGTCCAAGGAAAACTTCGGCAGAACATGTAGAGGCTTCTCCACGCTGAACATTCATATGAAGGTGTCAGACGGTGATGAATACCAATCAGCAATGTCTATCAATGCCTCCATTTCTTCCTTCGACATTTAGGGTGGATCTTGTTTGAATATCATCTTGTAAACTGGGGTGACAAAATGATCGGGCAGTCGAGTGATTACTCCTCTAAAGCTGCATTCGGACAACAACTTACAATATGTGTTCATAGCAATCTTCGTCGATGACCATGCCCACTCCAAGCCCGGGAACTCCTAT
Source organism: Pinus taeda (assembly GCA_000404065.3). NCBI lineage: Eukaryota > Viridiplantae > Streptophyta > Pinopsida > Pinales > Pinaceae > Pinus > Pinus taeda. The sequence continues at coordinate 54,961 of APFE030997065.1, forward strand.
TGGGCACAGATTGCATCTAAGATGTAGGTGGACATGTAGAACTCTGCTTGCATACCTCCAGGTGACTGTCAAACCTTCATTACCTGTTCCTTCATATGATGATCCAACATGTTGAACCAGTGACATGGTTTACCCTCCCTAGCTAGTTGGTCCAATGCGATCATCCAACTCTATGGGAAGGTTTTCGTGCTTTCTTGGCCACATAGTCGACATGAAAATATGACCAAGTATTGGTTGGATGTCATCCTGAATCTAGCCGGCTCCTTTACCCAGATCTTCATAATGTCTCTGGGGTTGGCACTGTTGCTGGGTAAGCTGAAAGGAGTCTCCATGATAGTCATGGGCTTTGACATTTGATACATCTCCTCACAATCCAATTCCCAAAAGGTGGCAAGATTTTTCCCTCTGACACTATTTAGAGTCATCGTCTTGGGATCAGTGTGCGAGATGATCTAGTGTATCATGTCCACGCATGGGAACATGGGGTATCTGCATGTAATCTAGTACAAGCCAGACTTGTGAATGTTCACATACACTTGATGGTATTCGAGGTCTTCCCCAAAAGTGCCTGCAAATGCTTCATTGACCTCTCGCCATTTTAGCTTGATGTCCTTGTCTAGAAATAGCTTGGTATCTTCATAGATCGGTAGACATGCAGACACTTGCTCAACTGCTACTCCAGTTGCACTTCTGTCAGTGTCCTTTAATCCTCCTCTCTTGGAGGCCATTTATCTTGTACTGCTAAGAGGTGGATGAACACTTGAAATATCTAGATACAAAGCAACATGCATGGCAAGAACTCTTCCAGCGAAAACCAAAGAAAATTTAGGAAATGGTATAACACATACCTGGGGAATGATAGGCAAATATTGCATAATTTTCTCTGGGAGGATGGGTGACTTGCTACCAAAACTATGCAAAAGGCAGTCTAGGTTGTCTAGGAGGCAAGACTGGCTGCTAGATTTGCATAATTTTCAATCCAGGCTGACTATTGACTGCTGGGATTACGAAATGCGCAATTCCAGCTGGTAATGACTGCAGGTTCAGGGACTGCATTGCACAATTTTCCGGGCTAGCAGTCACTATACCTCATAAATGCCCAAAGCAGTCTTGGAGGACATTTCCGAGGCTGAAATGCACATTTATGGAGAGGAAGACAAAGCCTTCCTTCCCCAAATTGCGCAATTTTGTCTAGGGAGGCAGAGTCCGGGTTAAGGCTACCCAGACCCTCCGATGGGAAACTAAAAAGAAAATCCGAAAGTGAATGCATGGCGAGACTAAGTGAAAGAAGAAGTGATTGATCATGCATGAAAACATTGAATGAAATATTATATGAACAAATCAACATGCATGTGGGCGAAGCGAGTCGCCGAATCAACGACTGTTCGTGCAAAACAATTTCATGCATGCGAAAATAGCGAGATAACAACAAAAACTCAAACAGTGCTAGTACAAGCTAGTATGCATGTAAATGATAGAAAGCGTTCAAAGAAATAAAGAACAACACTCACACAAGTGAAAACATAAAAAGTGACAGAAATGCTGAAAAAGGCAAGTTGAGACCACTTACCCGTGAATAGTGGAGCCAAATGTGTCGAAGAGTCCTGGATGTGTTGTTGGATGTCAAAGCTCCAAGATTGATGTGAAATAATGAGCTCTGGTGCGTCAAATAAATAAGTTTTATCTCATGACGCACATGCCACAAATCTAGGAAAAAGTGAAACTTGGAGGAAAGTTTCTAAAATGAACTTTGCATGTAACCTCTAGCTACTAAAAATAGCTCCCTAAATCATGGGATGCTTTTTTCATGTTTCCTTTTGCTATTCTAGGAAAAAGCGAGTCATGCATGCAAGTCAAGTTTCCTTTGTCCCGGGTGGAACTTGTCAACTCAACTGCTCATGCATGAGGCTGCTCAACTGCTGGGAGAAAATGAACATTTATGGATGGGAGCTTGGCTGGCTGCCTAGGAGATTTGTGCAATTTCTAGGCAGAGAAGTTGACTGCTGCCTAGGATTGCGCAATTCTTGGGCTGAGCAGACCTGCTGGGAAGGATTGCACAGTTTTCTGGATGAAGCCTGACTAGCAGGATTGCGCAATTCTGGAGCCCAGTAGGCTGCCAGACAAAATTGCACAATTTCTGGAGGGAAGGTTGGTTGCCCTCCAGAATTGCGCAATTTCTTGGGGGAGCTGCTCATCCTGCAGCTGGAACAAATCTGGGTGAACAACCTATGAGGGGAATGCATCAAGCTTTCATTGACATGTTGTCTTTGTGAAAGAAAAACATTGAAGCTTGTGTTCTTGACAAAGCAGGACAAGGTGTTGTGAAGGGTTGGTAGGGAGGCTCCAAAACGAAGCTAAGGCAAAATTTTGGATGGTGGTCGTATTCACTAGAACACTTAGCGGCCCACTAGTAGAACTCCATCTCTCTGAATCGATGTTTTTCATGAAAAGAAAGTCTAACACCTCCGGAAGTATACTTCAGTTCTCAATTTGTCTTGGTTTCACGCTAGCTTGATTGTAAGATGCAGAATCTGCCAGGGTCTTGGTCAATTGACACACATTCCAAGCCAAGGCAACACAGTTGTTTCTATTGGGGTTGAGTGGTATATTGGTGCATAAGAAGTATAGTCGTCAGAGTCTTAGTTTCATCTCTAGTGTTGCTCCACTGCCAGCAGGCCTAGACATTACCCCGACGGAGTCACATAGGAACACAAGCATGGTTGTCTGGTTAGTACCTCAACAGAGTTACTTGCATCACCTCTCTGTACAGGAAGCCTTTCTCTTCTTTCGCCTTATTCATTTTTCATTTTGAATTCTTTCACTTTTCATTTTTTTCATTTTCATTTTTTCATAATTGTGCATAACACTTATTCATTTTAGAGGTGGAAGAGGGATCCCGATGTGCCTGTTAAGATTTCCTCCCTCACCTTGCTGTACTTGACTGAGCTGACAAGTGTTAACCCAAAAACAACCGAATAGATTAGGTGACACTAGATAGCGTGCAAGTGTTGTGTTTTCACCAAGGTTCACTTCGAACATTACGTATTTTCCTTCGACGTATCATGGACTAAAAGTAACAAGTTCTTCATATAGAGCCAGGATGATAGATAACCAAGTAGTGATAACTTCACAAGGCCTCTTGTACTTTTACCCAACTTGTTTCAAGAGTCATACATCGTTTCATGCGAAACTAACCTAGGAACAAAACAAGAAAACTAACAAAAAACAAAGGAAAACAAAAGCATAAGCAAAAGAGAAAGAAAAGCTAGTAAGAAAACAAGCAAGCAAACAAGCATGCAATAAAACCAACTGAAAGAAAACACTACTCCTACTCCTAAGCTAATGGTGCATGGGTCTGATCACGTGAAGTGATATTTCCAATGCAGCCACCGGCACATCGGTTGACCCATGTTGGTGAAGGCTTGGTCCGCGAGCAACCCTGTTGTGTGAACCAACGAGCAAGAAAGATATAACAATGTAGACAAACACACTTCATGTTTCAAAGTTCCCATGAGACATAAGTGAGTGCAAGTGCATGGTGAGCAATTCATGGACTTATCATGGTGTTGTGCAACATTGTGTACAACTTTAAAGCATATGCACACTTTTGACTAGGACATCCAAGAAAACAAAAAAACAAATACAACTTGCGTCGTGCACATGTGCTTGCAATGTAAGATTCATCCAATGCATGAGCAATGGGATCATGCAGTTCGAGTGGAGGAAGCATTATTTGTGTGTGAGATTGATCTTCAATGCATACAGATGAGTGGTGAGGAGCCTTGGGTTATTGAACAATTTCCTGATTGGAGGTAAGACTAATCTCAAGAGAGCGAGGACCTGACATAACCATCAACTTGGGTTGAAGTGCCTTGATAGTCTTGGGTGTTTCAACTTCATTGTCAGATAGATCATCATAGACCGGTGGTTTCTAAAAATCAACTGTGATAGAATCATGATCGTGATCGAATATAGAAGTAAATAGATCATGACATCCACGATCAGAAAAATCAATGATTTCATCAGCATCCTCATGATCAGATGAATCAAATAGAGGGGTAGATGAAAAGCGAACAAATTCATCCTCTATGTTTCTGGAAAAGGCAAATGAAAAATCAAGTGGATTTTCAGTGAATAAGTTATCTTCTCGATTCTCAGGTAATGGACTAACATCCGGTGTGTCTGATGAGTGATCAACAATGGGTGCATCCGTGGATGAAGATACACATGTGAAATCTTGGATGATAGGTTCACCAAAGATGTCAAGAAAGAACGGAGGGGGCTTGAATTGAAGGGAGTCATCCCTTCCCTAGTGTTGATGCTCAAGCTCCCACTCATATTCTTCATGAATGACATCACATTTTGGTTGTGCAACACCAAATCCGTTAGTGGCTTGTTCCTCATTCACAACAATTATAGATTTTGGAATGGAAGAACACAAGATAGTATCATCCAGAGGAACAACCGAGTGTGAAGACAGAGGTTGTGGAACAAAATGCATATGGAAAATCGATGAACTCACAACCAAATTTGCGTGAAAATTAAGCGAAGTGATGTTGGGATGATGTGATATCTGAACAGGTGTGTGAGAATGATCTTCAACATCACTCTGTGGTGGTGGAGTTGTTTGATGAGGGCATGGCGGAAAGTCACTTGTGACAGTGGCCACATCTATCTGGGATTGCACAACTCCATCACTGAATAATACTGAGCGAGGCTTGATTTCAAAATTATTCTTGGGATGAGAAGATTTCGTAACATAATACTTGAATTGGTCCTAAAGATAGAAAAATGTCATCTCGCTCTTCGAAGCTTGAAACTGCAAGTCACGACAGCGTTGCCAAAAATCCACAGTCGATTCATGTGGCGCCTTCCGTTGTTGTAACATTTTTTGGTCAAGATGATTTGGATCAAAATGATGGAAAGTGTCTTCAATGAGATCACAGAAGTGCTCAAGTAAGTGCACACTGTTAGCTAGTAGGCTGCACAACCACCACTGTGGAGATTCGCGAAGTGTGTATGCAAGCAGCAAACTGGCATGTTTGTCAGAACACCCAACTTCATCATGAAGCATTGAAAGAAAGTCATGTAAGAACCCAAGCTAGGCCACTTCACCTTCACCATCATACGTGTAAGCGGACAAGAGATCAAAGAACTCCCTCGTGATGGTGACATATTCATGATTCGAAAAACATCATGGAGGGAGAAGAGTGCAAGAATCCATGATAGATATGCAAAGGTTCAAAACAATGTGAGAGGATATAGCTTGCCATTTGACCCTCTTTCTACCACCAAAAATGTTGACGGTGTTGGACTCGCCAACATGTTAGGGGATCTCCCCAATAAGAAGTTCCAATTAGACCTTAGACCACTTTGTGTAGGATTTCTGGTAGTGGGTCATATGATAATGCCTTGATCGCGGTTTCGCATAGAGGAAATTAAGATATCTTTGTTGGTAGCAAGGGTGTGACAGCTGTAGCGATCCAAGGAATGTGCATGAAAGGTTCTAACACACAAGGGTTGAGATGAGTGCGCCCCTTGGAAACTTGTGATAGCATGCAGTTAAGAAGGGAACACATGAGAAATGATACATCACAACATGGAAGGAAAGTCAGCAAGCAATCCAAGGTGATGGTTAAACCAACATCACATTTCAGAAAGATTCATACTTACATACACAGATAGCTATACATGCATGCATGAGTAAACACATACATATATCATTTAGAGTAAACCAGATAACATAGAATATAATACAACATATGCTTGAAATTTTCTAGCTCTTGTTATATTAAGAAGTGTAAGTTCCAATCATACAATACATCCATGTCCAACCACTAGTTCCGATAGCGGAATGTTACAGGCACAAAGGCCTGCTCCTCCAAAGAGATGTACTAGCTCTGTGCAGTAGAGAAGCCAAGGCTAGTTACAATACTGTCGAATCTCTCTCCAAGATAGTCTTATCAGAAGCTTGGCTGACCAAAATCCTATACAATGAGTTATGAGGGACTATTTATAGCAAAGGGTGGGGTGGCCCTTGACATTCCACTTTGTGATAGTTCAACTACCCTCATGACTCTTCATCTACTCTATGACTCTTACATCCAACTATCACAACTTGACTTCTTGACAAGACATTATATTACAATGCACATGTACCCATGTGAGAGAAATGGCTTGAGAAAGCCATGCTAGACATCACTATGACTGAGACAACCATGGAAGTCTAACTCCTCAACATCCTCGTGCTGATCAACAGTAACATAACGATGCCAAGATCAATAGTCCGTGATTGTGTCCGTGTGCTCTAAGGTGACATCTTTCTGGAACCTGAATCTTGCTTCCATAACATCTCGATACACTTCTTGGGCCCCTCTGTCCAAATCGTCTATAAGAATGCACATAATTGTCTTCAATTCGGGTGGACCAGCAACATACTTGTGCATGATGTCTCCACTAATGGGCAAGTCTGGGTTGGTAGCAATATGCATCAACTCGTCGAAGTACGAGTCAAGCTCTAGTCGGACTTGTGCCTTTGTCTTCACTTGGATGAGAGTCCCAATAGATGGGATCGCATGTGCATGCACCACAACATCTATACTCTTGAATACACGTGCATGGGAAGCCTGTATACTGGTGATGAGCTATGTGAGCTCTTCATAGTTATAGATTTGACTCCGGATACGTGCCTTCAGCTCAACCACATTGACCTTCATCATCTTAGGCAAGTGAAGCGAGGCTCCTTTGTATCTCATCATCCATGTTTGCATGTAATCAACAACAACATGCAAGTTCGTCAAGATACGTTCTCTTCTAGCACATCACTGTTGTCATCCGTTGAGATGGACGACTACATTATGCATGGTGCCAAACTTGTAGTAAAACACTCACATAACTATGTCAAGGGACAATACTTCATCTAGTATTTCCTTCTTCAATTCATCTCGGACGAACGTTGTCACCAACTCTCCTGCTTGCTTGGTCGTCTGAAGTTCTTTAGCCATTTGCTCACTTTTAGCTATCAAGAAGCAAACACTTGAACTAGTGGCTTCGGTATACACTATAGTTGCATTGGCCAAGGCTATTGGATGTTGTTGCATGTCAGACACGATCACTCGTTCCTCAACTTGCGCAGGATATGTATGATCCTTTGGAGTCGACACTCTACGAAACTGCACAACTATATGTTGAGACTCTTTGAATGAGATGCTGTGCATCTCTCCTTCCGGATGATCTCCAAGGTTCTTAGTGCCTCCTCGGTCACCTAAGACTTCCTCACAATCTAGATGTGGTGAAGCAGGTAAGTTGACCTCTTGTGGTGAGGCATAAGGTCGATGTCCTGTTCCAATTCCCGTTGCTCCATATCCGTATGCAACTGTTGAAGTGCTTGCTTTATCTCATGAGCGAAGTCCTGCTCCTACGATGGTTCATCCTGTCTGCTTGATGCCAGAAGTTCTGATGAATCCACTACTAGTACGGGCGTTGTTTCATCTGTTCACACATGTTCTGCCCCCTGCTATACCTATTTTTCTGCGCTTCTCTCTCCTACTTGCATAGCTCTTGTTCCTTCTGAGTTGCTCCTTCAGCTCATGTAACTCCTTTTCTTCTTCCTCCATTCTTCTCTTCTCCCTCTGCGTTTGCGCAATTCGCTTGTCGCGTTTTTGCATCTTTGCCTCTATAGCAATAGCTGCTTTCTCTACTAATGGATCTGCTTGGAACTTGTAGCTTTCCTCTTCGTCCATGCGATCAACAATCTTCCTCTTTCCCTTGTCACACATTGGTATGCTTGCCTCTGCTGCTACTTCTACTAGTGCCGATGCTCTCCCAGATGCTGATTTACATTGCTTCACTAACCACTCCATAGCGAATCTGACCTATTCATTGGGTCTGGAGAAACTGTAGCAATATCTCCACGGTTCCTCCTCGGCCCAATGAAATTCCCCGTGGATCCAGTTGAACTATACTCTCGTGTATTGATATTTCACAATACAATGTGGGTCATGCAGATTGTAGCTTCGTAGGTTGAATGGATACTTCTTCATTAGTTCTGCTTTGACATCCCCTTGCTTGAAACTCCATTTCTCATATAACCCAATCCACAACGGAAGAGCGGGCCAAGGTGCCTTCTTCTTCCGGTGTAGTCTAGTTGTCAATCCTGCTGAGATGTGATATGCTACTTCCTGCATGGCGAGTATGTCCAAGGAAATCTTTGGTAGAACATGCGGAGGCTTATCCATGCTAAAAATTTGTATGAAGGTGCCAGGCGATGAGGAATACTAATCAACAATGTCTATCAGTGCCCCCATTGCTTACTTCGACATGAAGGTGGATCCTGTAAGAATATCATATTATAAATTGGGGTGACAAAATGATCAGACAAGTGAGTGATTACTCCTCTGAAGTTGCATTTGGACAACAACTTACGATATGTGTTCACAACAGTCTCCATCGGTGACCATGCCCATTCCAAGCTCAGGAACTCCTGTCGGGCGCATATTGCATATAAGATGTAGGTGGACATGTAGATCTCTGCTTGCATACCTCTGGGTGACTGTCGAGCCTTTGGTACCTATTGCTTCAGCTGATGAGCCAACCTGTCAGACTAGTTACATGGTTTACCCTCTCTAGCCAGTTGGTCCAGCATGATCACCCAACTCTGTGGGAAGGTTTCCGTTCTTTCTTGGCCACATAGTCGACATGCAAATATGACCAAGTATTGATATGAATTTCGCAGTTTCTTCTTCTTATAGATCTGGTTGGGTGTCATCCTGAATATAGCTGGCTCCTTTACCTAGCTCTTCAGAATGTTTCTGGAGTTGGCACTGCTGCTCGGTATGATGAAAGAAGTCTCTGGTATGAAATAAAATGAGAATATGGATCTATTGCAATGACAACTTCAATCCTTGATGCTCGACCTGCACTGCAATACTGATCACCACCTACTCTGACCAACACTTAGCTAAATATGCCTCATCCTACCTCCTATTTCCTTACACAATCCTTGAGGAAATCATCTCCTAAAATATAGGGAAAGCTCCTATTTCCTTGCACCAATCCTAAAGGATTTGTTCATCTTCTCTAGTGCAAAACCAATACAGTCAACCAGTATACAATTTATAATGACAATGTTATTTTTTATTTCCCTCAACCAGGAAATTCAAATTCCATGCATCACTAGGGTGATTTTTAATAAATTGACTAGTTAATTGAGAGATCAGTGAGTTAACAATAGTTACAACTACTCAACTGAACTCCTACTGATTGTATTCATGACTAAAGCTCAAATAATTGAGTTTAACTAACTATAAATCCACTAGATTATTAGATCTTAGCAATCAACTAGTGCACAACTCTACTTCTTGCGCACAAACTCAAATTGATTGAATTAAAAAAGTGTCTTGGCCATGTCACTCCTACTAACTGCAACTGAAGTCATCCTCTTGATGTGGAAATTTGAATTTCTCCATTTGACTAAGGCACAAGTCAAAATGAAGCCTTTTCTTGCTACAATTTAACACTCCCTCTTAGCAAGAAAAGGATTTTGAACAACCCCAATCCTTCTCCTCTTTAGGAATGTACTGAAACACAATTAACAACTATTTCCATAATTTGTTCCATCTCAATCTTCTCAATCCCCTTTCCTTCCTTTCATTATGTTCCCTACTTTAGTGGTTTCTAGATGGTTTGAGGGAAGAAAGCAATTCTGCTTGGGTATCATATTATTCTTATATTGTTCCCTTCTTAAAGTTTTTATCAAGTGTTGGTTATTTTATTTTAGGGCTTCCATATACCCTCGCTGGTTTCTTTTAGTTGGTCTTTTAACCATGCCTACAAGGTGTGGCTCAAGTGGGAGAAGGGGCAGACATAACTCATTACCCGAACCCACCACCCCCTCCCCTCCCCTGCCCCCAAGCCCTCTTTTATTGGGCTTAGTTAGTAGTAGATAAATTTGTTGAACTATATTACATGAATGCTCCTTGCTTGAGTTAGAAGGGCGATTGAAAAAGTTTAATAGGGTGCAAGGATATATCATCATTTTATTTCACATGATGAAGTTGAGTACCAAATTAGAAATTGACTCTTGAATACAAGTAGCATCTAGAAGACGAAAACTTAGTATATGAAAACTTTGAACATATACTAGTAGTTGAAGACCATCATGGGTAGACTCTTGGTCAAGTAATTAGAGGAAAAAAATGAGATTTTATTAAGTATGGATGAAGTGCAAAGTCAACTCTAGAAGCAGGATAAGAAGGTACCTATTCTAGCTAAGAAGTTACAAACATGGAGATTGTTGATTATGAGGATGAATAAGTTCACCTGATACTATTTAGTTGGATTCTCCAACTACTTATTTTATGTCATCATGTTTTCCATGTCAGTCATCAGCTCCAATTTTCCTATATATTTTGTTATATGAGGCTTCCTAACCTCAAAAACATGACAAAGTTGTCATAGTACTAGACATCTATTTAGTTTTGTAATTTTATTCAAAGTCTTTGCATGGTCTTAGAAAATTATGTTGTGCCACTAGTCTAGTTTTCTTGGTAGTATAGTAGTAGCTACAACCCAAATATTATCTATAAATTTCTACTCAAAAATGACTACATGAATGATGCCGCCTTAATAATAATAAATAAATAAAATAAAATAAAAATTCCTTTTAATTACAAATACAAAAGACATAATGATATATACTTTTATATTGTTTCTCAAATATTTTTAGATCTCAATAATACAATTTAATTCATTATTTCTAATTCAACCACAAATTATTTTTTGTTAAGTTTATTTCTTCTTATTTTTATAGTAATAATTACTTATAACATATTATTTTGAGACATGTCTTTCGAAAATAATCACATCAAAATTCATTTGTCGACCTGTCTCGAACAAACAAGTGTGGTTCATCATCAAGACAAGATGAAGAACCAAATCATGGCAACAAGTTAAAGAGACCAATCATTCAAACAGCTAAAAAAAAAGCAACAACTACTTTTGACCAAAGGAAACGGCTACCATGGGGAAAGTTTATTAATAAATTAATAAATTAGTTAATTGTTAGATTCAATTATTTTATTTAAATAAATAAATGTTAAGGAATGATAT
>APFE030997065.1:68086-88021 GCA_000404065.3 Pinus taeda
AATTGAATTTTAAAATAATATTAAATTAAATAATTAATGGAAAATATTAATATTAATATAAAATAAATAATAGTAAATTTTAAAATGTATATTGCTAAGATTGCTCATTTTCAACACCCTAAGTTTAAGGAGATTATAGAAATTGAAAAGATGACAGCTTTACTTCTATTTTTATTAATTTTTTTTATTTGATCCTATATTAATAAGCTTATTTTTAAATTATAAATAAGAGGAATATAGCTTAGCTTAATATTTATTAGGTTTAATTTTGAAGTACATGTTCTTACAAAATTTCTTTTAATTTAGTAAATTACATTCTTATTGAATAAAAAATTTAAACAAATTAACTAAGTAATTGATTAGTTAATAATCTTTTATATTTTAGCATAATTTATCCCAAATTATAACATATATATTCATTTGAAAATAAATAAATTTAATAAACATTTTAATAATATAATTAATAGGAATCATTTATATTTGTATCTTAGTTTGTCCCATGATTCTTGGTTAATTTATACACATTTTATTTTTGATTAAATATTGAGCATAATAATTTTTTTACATATATGTTTAAATAAATAAACTTAATAAACAAATTAACTAATTTCATTAACTAATTTGACATTCATATTTATATTCATATTGCAGTATAAGTTAATAAAAAGGAAGATCTTATATCATTCCTTAACATTTATTTATTTAAATAAAATAATTGAATCTAACAATTAACTAATTAATTAATTTATTAACAAACTTTCCCCATGGTAGCCATTTCCTTTGGTCAAAAGTAGTTGTTGTTTTTTTTTTAGCCATTTGAATGATTGGTCTCTTTAACTTGTTGCCATGATTTGGTTCTTCATCTTGTCTTGATGATGAACCACACTTGTTTGTTCGAAACAGGTCGACAAATGAATTTTGATGTGATTATTTTCGAAAGACATGTCTCAAAATAATATGTTACAAGTAATTATTACTATAAAAACAAGAAGAAATAAACTTAACAAAAAAAAATTGTGGTTGAATTAGAAATAATGAATTAAATTGTATTATTGAGATCTAAAAATATTTGAGAAACAATATAAAAGGTTATGTCATTATGTCTTTTGTATTTGTAATTAAAACAAATTTTTATTTTATTTTATTTATTTATTATTATTAAGGCGGCATCATTCATGTAGTCATTTTTGAGTAGAAATTTATAGATAATATTTGGGTTGTAGCTACTACTATACTACCAAGAAAACTAGACTAGTGGCACAACATAATTTTCTAAGACCATGCAAAGACTTTGAATAAAATTACAAAACTAAATAGATGTCTAGTACTATGACAACTTTGTCATGTTTTTGAGGTTAGGAAGCCTCATATAACAAAATATATAGGAAAATTGGAGCTGATGACTGACATGGAAAACATGATGACATAAAATAAGTAGTTGGAGAATCCAACTAAATAGTATCAGGTGAACTTATTCATCCTCATAATCAACAATCTCCATGTTTGTAACTTCTTAGCTAGAATAGGTACCTTCTTATCCTGCTTCTAGAGTTGACTTTGCACTTCATCCATACTTAATAAAATCTCATTTTTTTCCTCTAATTACTTGACCAAGAGTCTACCCATGATGGTCTTCAACTACTAGTATATGTTCAAAGTTTTCATATACTAAGTTTTCGTCTTCTAGATGCTACTTGTATTCAAGAGTCAATTTCTAATTTGGTACTCAACTTCATCATGTGAAATAAAATGATGATATATCCTTGCACCCTATTAAACTTTTTCAATCGCCCTTCTAACTCAAGCAAGGAGCATTCATGTAATATAGTTCAACAAATTTATCTACTACTAACTAAGCCCAATAAAAGAGGGCTTGGGGGCAGGGGAGGGGAGGGGGTGGTGGGTTGGGGTAATGAGTTATGTCTGCCCCTTCTCCCACTTGAGCCACACCTTGTAGTCATGGTTAAAAGACCAACTAAAAGAAACCAGCGTGGGTATATGGAAGCCCTAAAATAAAATAACCAACACTTGATAAAAACTTTAAGAAGGGAAGAATATAAGAATGAATATGATACCCAAGCAGAATTGCTTTCTTCCCTCAAACCATCTAGAAACCACTAAAATAGGGAACATAATGAAAGGAAGGAAAGGGGATTGAGAAGATTGAGATGGAACAAATTATGGAAATAGTTGTTAATTTTGTTACAATACATTCCTAAAGAGGAGCAGGATTGGGGTTGTTCAGAATCCTTTTCTTGCTAAAAGGTAGTGTTAAATTGTAGCCAGAAAAGGCTTCATTTTGACTTGTGTCTTAGTCAAATGGATAAATTCAGATTTCCAAATCAAGAGGATGACTTCAGTTGCAGTTAGTAGGAGTGACATGGCCAAGACACTTTTTTAATTCAATCAATTCGAGTTTTTGGGCAAGAAGTAGATTTGTGCACGAGTTGATTGCTAAGATCTAATAATATAATGGATTTATAGTTATTTAAACTCAATTATTTGAGCTTTAGTCATGAATAAAGTCAGTAGGAGTTCAGTTGAGTAGTTGTAACTATTGTTAGCTCACTAATCTCTCAATTAACTAGTCAATTTATTAAAAATCACCCTAGTAATGCATGGAATTTGAATTTCATAGTTGAGGGAAATAAAAAGGAACATTGTGATTATCAATTGTATACTGGTTGAGTGTATAGGTTTTGCACTGGAGAAGATGAAAAATATCCTTTAGGATTGGCGCAAGGAGATAGGAGACTTCCCTATATTTTAGGAGATGATTTCCTCAAGGATTGCGTAAGGAAATAGGAGGTAGGCTGAGGCATATTTTGGCTAAGTGTTGGTCAGAGTAGGTGGTGATCAGTATTGCAGTGCAGGTCGAGCATCAAAGATTGAAGTTGTCATTGCAATAGATCCATATTCTCATTTTAATTCATACCAGAGACTTCTTTCATCATATCGAGCAGTAGTGCAAACTCCAGAGGCATTCTGAAGAGCTAGGTAAAGGAGCCAGCTATATTCAGGATGACACCCAACCAGATCTATAAGAAGAAGAAAGTGCAAAAGGCATATCAATACTTGGTCATATTTGCATGTCGACTATGTGGCCAAGAAAGAACGAAAACCTTCCCACAGAGTTGGGTGATCATGTTGGACCAACTGGCCAAAGAGGGTAAACCATGTAACTAGTCTGACAGGTTGGCTCATTAGCTGAAGGAATAGGTACCAAAGGCTTGACAGTCACCCGAAGGTATGAAAGCAGAGATCTACATGTCCACCTACATCTTATATGCAATATGCGCCCGACAGGAGTTCCCGATCTTGGAATGGGTATGGTCACCGACGGAGACTGTTGTGAACACATATTGTAAGTTGTTGTCCAAATGCAACTTCAAAGGAGTAATCACTCAGTTGTCCGAACATTTTGTCACCCCAGTTTATAAGATGATATTCTTACAGGATCCACCCTTCATGTCAAAGTAAGCAATGGAGGCACTGATGGACATTGTTGATTAGTATTCCTCATCGTCTGACACCTTCATACAAATGTTTAGCATGGATAAGCCTCTGCATGTTCTACCAAAGATTTCCTTGGACATACTTGCCATGCAGGAAGTAGCATATCACATCTCAGCAGGATTGAAAACTAGACTACACTGGAAGAAGAAGGCACCTTGGCCCGCTCTTCCGTATTGGATTGGGTTATATGAGAAATGGAGTTTCAAGCAAGCAGATGTCGAAGCAGAACTAATGAAGAAGTATCCATTCAACCTACAAAGCTACAATCTGCATGACCCACATTGTATTGTGAAATATCACTATACGAGAGTATAGTTCAACTGGACCCATGGGGAATTTCTTTGGGCAAAGGAGGACCCATGGAGATATTGCTACAGTTTCTCCAGACCCAATGAATATGTCAGCTTCTCTATGGAGTGGTTAGTGAAGCAACGTAAATCGGCATCCCGGAGAGCACCGACACTAGTAGAAGTAGCAGCAGAGGCAAGCATACCAATGCGTGACAAGGGAAAGAGGAAGATTGTCGATCGCATGGACGAAGAGGAAAGCTACAAGTTCTGAGCAGATCCATTGGTAGAGAAAGCAACTATTACTATAGAGGCAAAGACGTAACAATGCGATAAGCAAATTTCGCAAACATAGAGGGAGAATAGAAGAATGGAGGAAGAAGAAAATGAGTTACATGAGCTGAAGGAGCAACTCAGAAGGAGCAATAGCTGTGTAAGTAGGAGAGAGAAGCGCAACAAAAACAGGTATAGTAGGGGGTAGAACATGTGTGAACAGATGAAACAATGGCTGTACTAGTAGTGGATTCATCATAACATCTAGCATCAAGGAGACAAGATGAACCATCGTAGGAGTAGGATTTCGCTCATGAGAAAAAGCAATCACTTCAACAGTTGCATACGGATATGGAGCAACAGGAATTGGAATAGGACATCGACCTTATGCCTCACCACCAAGAGGTCAACTTACCTGCTTCACAGCATCCAGATGGTGAGGAAGTCTCAAGTGACCGAGGAGGCACTAAGATCCTTGGAGATCATATCGAAGGAGAGATGAAAAACATCTCATTCAAAGAGTCTCAACATAGAGTTGTGCAGTTTCATAGAGTGTCGACTCTAAAGGATCATACATCTCTTGCGCAAGTTGAGGAACAAGTGATTGTGTCTAACATACAAAAGCATCCAACAACCTTGGCCGATGCAACTATAGTGTATACCAAAGCCACTAGTTCAAGTGTTCGCTTCCTGATAGCTGAAAGTGAGAAAATGGCTAAAGAATGTCAGACGACCAAGCAAGGAGGAGAGTTGGTGACAACGTTCATCTGAGCTAAATTGAAGAAGGAAATACTAGATGAAGTATTGTCCCTTGACACAGTAATGTCAGTTTTTACTACAAGTTTGGCACCATGCATAATGCAGTCGTCCATCTCAATGGATGATAGCAGTGATGTGCTATAATAGAACGTATCTTGATGAACTTGCATGTTGTTGTTGATTACATGCAAACATGGATGATGAGATACAAGGGAGACCTGCTTCACTTGCCTAAGATGATCAAGGTCAGTGTGGTAGAGCTAAAGGAATGTATCTGGAGTCAAATGTAGAAATATGAAGAGCTCCTGTAGCTCATCACTAGTATATAGGCTTCCCATGCACATGTAATCAAGAGTATAGATGTTGTGGTGTGTGCACATGTGATCCCATCTATTGGGACTCTCACCCAAGTGAAGACAAAGGCACAGGTCCGAATAGAGATTGACTCGTACTTCGACAAGTTGATGCACATTGCTACCAACCCAGACTTGCCCATCAGTGGAGACATCATGCACAAGTATGTTGCTAGTCCAACTGCATTGAAGACAATTATGTGCATGCTTACAGACGATTTGGACAAAGGGGCCCGAGTAGTGTATCGAGATGCTATGGAAGCAAGAGTTAGGTTCTAGAAAGATGTCACCTTAGAGCACACGGACACCATCGCAGACTACTGATTTTGGCATCATTATGTTACTGTTGATTAGCACAAGGATGTTGAAGAGTTGGACTTCCATGGTTGTATGAGTCATAATGATGTCTAGCATGGTTTTCTCAAGCCATATCTCTCACATGGGTACATGTGCATTGTAATATAATGTCTTGTTAGGTGTAATTCAAGTTGTCTTAGTTGGATGTAAGAGTCGTAGAGTAGATGAAGAGTCATGAGGGTAGTTGAACTGTCACAAAGTGGAATGTCAAGGGCCACCCCACCCTTTGCTATAAATAGTACCTCATAACTCATTGTATAGGATTTTGGTCAGCCAAGCTTTCGATAAGACTATCTTGGAGAGAGTTTGGACAGTATTGTAACTAGCCTTGGCTTCTCTACTACACAAAGCTAGTACATCTCTTTGGAGGAGCAGGCAATTGTGTCTGTAACATTCCGCTATCGGAACTAGTGGTTGGACATGGATGTATTGTATGATTGGAACTTACACTTCTTAATATAACAAGAGCTAGCAAATTTCATGCATATGTTGTATTGTATTCTATGCTATCTGGTTTACTCTGAATGATATATGTATTTTTTTACTCCTCCATGCATGTATAGCTATATGTGTATGTATGTACGAATCTTTCTGAAATGTGATGTTGGTTTAACCATCGCTTTGGATTTCTTGCTAACATCCCTGCCATCTTGTGATGTATCTTTTCTCATGTGTTCCCTTCTTAACTGCATGCTATCACATGTTTCCAAGGGGCGCACTCATCTCAACCCCTGTGTGTTAGAACCTCTCATGCACATTCCTTGGATCGCTACAGCTGTCACACCCTTGCTACCAAAAAAGATATCTTAATTGCCTCTGTGCGAAACTGCAGTCAAAGCATTACCATATGACCCACTACTAGGACTCCTACACCAAACGGTCTGAGGTCTAATTGGAACTTCTTACCAGGGAGTTCCCCTGACATGTTGGTGGGTCAAACACTGTCAACATTTTTGGTGGTAGAAGGAGGGTTAGATGACAAGCTGTTTCCTCTCATATTGTTTTGAACCTTTGCATATCTATCATGGATTCTTGCACTCTTCTGCCTGCGCGATGTTTTTCGAATCATGAAGATGTCACCAGCATGAGGGAGTTCTTTGATCTCTTGTCCACTTACACATATGATGGTGAAGGTGAGGTGGCCTAGCTTGAGTTCTTACATGACTTTCTTTCCATGATTCATGAGGAAGTTGGGTGTTCTGACGAACATGCCAGTTTGCTGCTTGCATACACACTTCGCGAATCTCCACAGTGGTGGTTGTGCAGCCTACCAGCTGACAGCATGCACTCACTTGAGCACTTCTGTGATCTCATTGAATACATTTTCCATCATTTTGATCCAGACCATCTTGACCAAAAAATGTTACAACAACGGAAGGCACCGCATGAATCGACTATGGATTTTTGGCAGTGCTTTCGTGACTTGCAGTTTCAAGCTCCGAAGAGCCAGATGAATTTTTTCTATATTTGGGACCAGTTCAAGTATTGTGTTAAGAAATCTTCTCGTCCCAAGAATAATTTTGAAATCAAGCCTCGCTCAGTATTATTCAGTGATGGAGTTGCGCAATCCCAGATAGATGTGGTCACTATCACAAGTTTCCGCCATGCCCTCATCAAACAGCTCCAACACTGCAGAGTGATGTTGAAGATCATTCTCACACACCTGTTCAGCTGTCACATCATCCCAACATCACTTTGCTTAATTTTCACGCAGATTTGGTTGTGAGTCCATCGATTTCCCATATGCATTTTGTTCCACAACCTCTGTCTTCACACTTGGTTGTTCCTCCGGATGATACTATCTTGTGTTCTTCTATTCCAAACTCTATATTTGTTGTGAACGAGGAACAAGCCACTGATGGAGTTGGTGTTGCAAAACCAACATGTGCTATCATTCATGAAGAATATGACTGGGAACTTGAGCATCAACACTGGGGAAAGGATGACTCCCTCCAATTAGAGCCCCCTCCGTTCTTTCTTGACATCTTTGGCGATCCTATCATCCAAGATTTCACATGTGTATCTTCATCCACAGATGCACCCATTGTTGATCACTCACCGGACACACTGGATGTTAGTCCATCATCTGAGAATGGAGAGGATAAGTTATTCACTAAAAATCCTCTTGATTTTTCATCTGCATTTTCCGGAAACATAGAGGATGAATTTGTTCACTTCTCATCTACCCCTCCGTTTGATTCATCTAATCATGAGGATGCCAATGAAATCATTGATTTTTCTGGTCGTGGATGTCGTGATCCATTTACTTCTATATTTGATCACGATCATGATTCTATCACAGTTTATTTTTTGAAACCACCGATCTATGATGATCTATTTGACGATGAAGTTGAAACACCCAAGGTTGTCGAGGCACTTCAACCCAAGTTGATGGTTATGTCAGGCCCTCGCTCTCTTGAGATTAGTCTCACCTCCGATCAGGAAACTGTTCAATCACCCAAGGCTCCTCACCACTCATCTGTATGCATTGAAGATCAATCTCACACACAGATAATGCTTCCTCCACTCGAACTACACGATCCCATTGCTCATGCATTGGATGAATCTTACATTGCAAGCACACGTGCACGATGCAAGTTGTATTTGTTTTTTTGTTTGCTTGCATGTCACAGTCAAAAGTGTGCATATGCTTTAAAGTTGTACACAACACCATGATAAGTCCACGGATTGCTCACCATGTACTTGCACTCACTTATGTCTCGTGGGCAGTTTGAAACATGAAGTGTGTTTGTCTACATTGTTATATCTTTCTTGCTTGCTGGTTCGCACAACCGGGTTGCTCGCGGACCAAGCCTTCACCAACATGGGTCAACCGATGTGCTGGTGGCTACATTGGAAATATCACTTCACGTGATCAAACCCATGCACCGTTAGCTTAGGAGTAGGAGTAGTGTTTTCTTTCAGTTGGTTTTCTTGCATGCTTGTTTACTTGCTTGTTTTATTACTACCTTTTCTTTCTCTTTTGCTTATGCTTTTGTTTTCCTTTGTTTTTTGTTAGTTTTCTTGTTTTGTTCCTAGGTTAGTTTCGCATGAAACCATGCATGACTCTTGGAACGGGCTAGGTAAAAGTACAAGAGACCTTGTGCAGTTATCACTACTTGGTTATCTATCATCCTGGCTCTATATGAAGAACTTGTTGCTTTTAGTCCATGATACGTCGAAGGAAAATACGTAATGTTCGAAGTGAACCTTGGTGAAAACACAACACTTGCATGCTATCTAGTGTCACCTACTCTATTCGGTTATTTTTGGGTTAACGCTTGTCAACTCAGTCAAGTACAGTAAGGTGAGGGGGGAAATCTTAACAGGCACATCAGAGGTATAATAAACTACTTCACTGCTGGAACAACCTCTTTTGCTCTTAATAAGTCGGGATCCCTCTTCCACCTCTATAATGAATAAGTGTTATGCACATTTATGAAAAAATGAAAATGAAAAAAAATGAAAAGTGAAAGAATTCAAAATGAAAAATGAATAAGGCGAAAGAAGAGAAGGGCTTCCTATGTAGAGATATGATGCAAGTAACTCCACCGGGGTACTGACCAGGCTCACTGGTAGCGGAGCCATGCTTGTGTTCCTATGTGACTCCGTCGGGGTAATGTCCAGGCTTGCTGGCAGTGGAGCAACGCTAGAGATGAAACTAAGACTCTGACGACTATACTTCTTGTGCACCAATATACCACTCAACCCCAATAGAAACAACTGTGTTGCCTTGGCTTGGAATGTGTGTCAATTGACCAAGACCCTGGCAGATGATGAATCTTACAATCAAGCTAGCATGAAACCAAGACAAACTGAGAACTGAACTATACTTCTCGAGGTGTTAGACTTTCTTTTCATGAAAAACATCCATTCAGAGAGATGGAGTTCTACTAGTGGGTCGCCAAGTGTTGTAGCGAATACAACCACCATCCAAAATTTTGCCTTAGCTTCGTTTTGGAGCCTCCCTACCAACCTTTCACAACACCTTGTCTTGCTTCATCAAGTACACAAGCTTCAATGTTTTTCTTTCACAAAGACAACATGTCAATCAAAGCTTGATGCATTCCCCCCACAGGTTGTTCACCTAGATTTGCTCCAGCTGCAGGATAAGCAGTTCCCCCAAGAAATTGAGCAATTATGGAGGGCAACCAACCTTCCCTCCAGCAACTGTGCAATTTTGTCTGGCAGCCTTCTGGGCTCCAGGATTGTGCAATCCTGCTAGTCAAGCTTCACCTAGAAAACTGCGCAATCCTTCCCAGCAGGTCTGCTCAGCCCAAGAATTGCGCAATCCTGGGCAGCGGTCAGCTTCTCTACCTAGAAATTGCACAAATCTCCTGGGCAGCCAGCCCAGCTCCCATCCAGAAATGTGAATTTTCTCCCAGCAGTTGAGCAGCCTCATGCATGAGCAACTGGGTTGACAAGTTCCACCTGGGACAAAGGAAACTTGACTTGCATGCATGACTCGCATTTTCCTAGAATAGCAAAAGGAAACATGCAAAAAGCATCCCATGATTTAGGGAGCTATTTTTAGCAGCCAGAGGTTACATGCAAAGTTCGTTTTAGAAACTTTCCTCCAAGCTTCACTTTTTCCTAGATTTGTGGCATGCACGTCATGAGATAAAACTTATTTATTCAACGCACCAGAGCTCATTCTTTCACATCGATCTTGGAGCTCTGACATCCAACAACACATCTAGTACTCTTCGACACATCCGGCTTCGCTATTCACGGGTAAGTGGTCTTAACTTGTCTTTTCAACATTTCTGTCGCTTTTTGTGTTTTCACTTGTGTGACTATTGTTTGTTTGATTTCTTTGAACGCTTTCTATCATTTACATGCATACTAGCTTGTACTAGCACCGTTTCAGTTTTTGTTGTTATCTCACTATTTTCGCATGAATGAAATTGTTTTGCACAAACAGTGGTTGATTCGGTGACTCTCTTCACCCACATGCATGTAGATTTTTTCATATAATATTTCATTCGATGTTTTCATGCACGATCAATCACTTCTTCTTTCACTTAGTCTTACCATGCATTCACTTTCAGATTTTCTTTTCAGTTTCTCATTGGTGGGTCTGGGTAGCCTTAGCCTAGAATCTGCCTCCCTAGACAAAATTGCGCAATATGGAGAGGGAAGGCTTTGTCTTCCTCTCCAGAAATGTGCATTTCTACCTCGGAAATGTCCTCCAGGATTGCTTTGGGCATTTATGAGGGATAGTGACTGCTAGCCCAAAAAATTGCACAATACAGTCCCTGAGCCTACAGTCATTGCCAGTTGGAATTGCGCATTTCGTAATCCCAGCAGTCAATAGTCTGCATGGATTGCAAATTATGCAAATCTAGCAGCCAGTCTTGTCTCCCAGACAACCTAAATTGCCTTTTGCATAGTTCTGGTAGCAAGTCACCATCCTCCCAGAGAAAATTATGCAATCTTTGCCTATCATTCCCCAGGTACGTGTTATGCCATTTTCCGAATTTGCTTTGGTTTTTGCTGGAAGATTTCTTGCCATGCATGTTGCTTTGTATCTTGATATTTCAAGTGTTCATCCACCTCTTAGCAGTATAGGATCAATGGCCTTCAAGAGAGGAGGATTAAAGGACACTGACGGAAGTGCAACTGGAGTAGTAGTTGAGCAGGTGCCTGCATGTCTACCGACCTATGAAGATACCAAGTTGTTTCTAGACAAGGACATCAAGCTAAAATGACAAGAGGTCAATGAAGCATTTGTAGGCACTTTTGGGGAAGACCTCGAAGACCATCAAGTGTATGTGAACATTCACAAGTCTGGCTTGTACCAGATTACATGCAGATACCCCATGTTCCCATGCATGGACATGATACACTAGATCATCTCGAACACTGATCCCAAGACGATGACTCTAAATAGTGTCAGAGGGAAAAATATTGCCACCTTTTGGGCATAGGATTATGAGGATATGTATCAAATTTCAAGGCCCATGACTATCATGGAGACTCCTTTCAGCTTACCCAGCAACAGTGCCAACTTCAGAGACATTCTGAAGAACTGGGTAAAGGAGCTGACTAGATTCAGGATGACACCCAACCAGATCTATAAGACGAAGATACTGCGGAAGGTGTATCAATACTTGGTTATATTTTCATGTCGAGTATGTGGCCAAGAAACCACAGAATCCTTCCCATAGAGTTGGATGATCGCGCTGGACCAACTTGCTAGGGAGGGTAAACCATGTCACTAGTCCAGCATGTTGGATCATCATATGAAGGAACAGGTAATGAAGGCTCGACATTCACCTGGAGGTATGCAAGCAGAGTTCTACATGTCCACCTACATATTAGATGCAATCTGTGCCCAATAGGAGTTCATGGGCTTGGAGTGCCATAGTCATCGACGGAGATTGCTATGAACACATATTGTAAGTTGTTGTCTAAATGCAGCTTTAGAGGAGTAATCACTCGGTTGCCCAATCATTTTGTCACCCCAGTTACAAGATGATATTCGAACAAGATCCACCCTAAATGTTGAGGGAAGAAATGGAGGAATTGATAAACATTTCTGATTGGTATTCCTCACCATCCGACACCTTCATATGAATGTTCAGCATGGAGAAGCCTCTGCATGTTCTGCCGAAGTTTGCCTTGGACATACTCGCCATATAGGAAGTAGCATATCACATATTAGCAAGATTGACAGCTAGACTACATTGGAAGAAGAAGGCACCTTGGCCCACTCTTTTGTTGCAGATTGGGTTATATGAGATCTGGAGTTTCAAGCAAGTGGATGTTGAAGTAGAACTAATAAAGAAGTGTCCATTCGACCTCTGAAGCTACAATATGCATGACCCACATTTTATTGTGCAAGATCATTGCACGAGAGTACAATTCAACTAGATCCATGGGGAATTTAATTGGGCCGATGAGGACCCATGGAGATATTGATACAATTTGTCAAGACCCAATGAACAAGTTGGCTTTGCTATGGAGTGGTTAGTAAAGCAACGTGAAGCAGCATCCCAGAGAGCACCGACACTAGTAGAAGCAGTAGCAGAGGCAAGCATACTAGTGCACGACAAGGGCAAGAGGAAGATTGTCGATTGCATGGAGGAAGAGAAAAGCTGCAAGTTCCAAGCAGATCCATTGGTAGAGAAAGCATCTATGTCTATAGAGGTGAAGAGGAAACAACGCGACAAGTGAATCACGCAAAGGTAGAGGGAGAAGAGAAGAATGGACGAAGCAGAGAAGGAGTTTCCTGAGATGAAGAAGCAACTCCGGAAGGAACAAGAGTTGCGCAAGCAAGAGAGGGAAGCGCAGCAGCAACAGGTACAGTAGGGGGCGAAACATGTGGAAACAGATGAAACAACGCTAGTACTAGTAGTGGATTCATCAGAATAGATGGTATTAGGTAGACAAGATGAACCATCGCAGGAGCAGGACTTCACTCATGAGATAGAGGAAGCACTTCAACAGTTGGATATTGATATGGAGAAATGGGAATTGGAACAGGAAATCAACCTTATGCCTCACCACCAATAGGCCGACTTACTTGCTTCACTGCATCCAAATGATGAGCAAGTCTCAAGTGATCGAGGAGGCACTGAGATCCTCGGAGATCAGCGGGAAGGAGAGATGCAAAACATCTCATTTGACGAGTCTCAACATAGAGTTGTGCAGTCTCATAGAGTGTCGACTTTGGATGATCATACATCACCTATGCAAGTTTAGGAACAAGTTATCGTGTCTAACGTGAGTAAACATCTAGAAGCCTTGGCTAATGCAACTAGAGTGTATGCCAAAGCCACTAGTTCAAGTGTTCATTTCCTGATAGCTGAAAATGAGTGAATGGCTAAAGAACTTCAGACAGCCAAGAAAGGAGGAGAGTTGATGATAGCGTTTGCCCAAGATGAACTAAAGAAGGAAATACTAGATGAAGTATTGTCCCTTGACATAGTTATGCGAGTGTTGTACTCCAAGTTTGGCATTGTGCATAAGGCAGTCGTCCATCTCAACGGATGGCAGCAACGATGTGCTAGAAGAGCACGTATCTCGACAAACTTTCACGATGTTGTTGATTACATGCAAAAATGGATGATGAGATACAAGGGAGCCCCACTTCACTTTTCTAAGATAATGAAGGCCAGTGTGATTGAGCTGAAGGCATGTATCTGGACTTAGATCCAGAACTACGAAGAGCTCACATAGCTCATCACTAGTATATAGGCTTCCCATGCACGTGTATTCAAGAGTATGGATGTTGTGGTGCATGCACATGTGATCCCGTCTATTGGGACTCTCACCCAGGTGAAGACAAAGGCACAGGTCCGACTATAGCTTGACTCATACTTCAACGAGTTGATGCACATTGCTACCAGCCCATACTTACCCATCAGTGCAGACATCATGAACAAGTATGTTTTTGGTCTAGCCGCATTGAAGACAATGATGTGCATGCCTACATATGAGTTGGATAGAGGATCTTGAGTAGTGTACCCAGATGCTATGGAGGCAAGAGTTAGGTTCCAGAAAGATCTCACCTTAGAGCACACAAACACCATCGTGAACTACCGATCTTGGCATAAGTATGTCACTGTTGATCAATGCGAGGATGTTGAGGAGTTGGACTTCCATGGTTCTCTAAGTCATAGTGATGTCTAGCATGGCTTTCTCAATCCATTTCTCTCACATGGGTACATGTGCATTGTAATGTAATGCCTTGTCAAGTGCAATTAAAGTTGTGATAGTTGGATGTAACAGTGATAGAGTAGATGAAGAGTCATGAGGGTAGTTGAATTGTCACAAAGGGGAATGTCAAGAGCCACCCCACCCTTAATTATAAATAGTCCCTCATAACTCTTTGTATAGGCTTTTGGTCAGCCAAGCTTCCGATAAGACTATCTTGGAGAGAGCTTGGACATTATTATAACGAGCCTTGGCTTGTCCATTGTGCAGAGCTAGTACATCTATTTAGAGGAGCAAGCGGTTGTGGCTGTAACATTCCGCTATCGAAACTAGTGGTTAGACATGGATGCATTGTATGATTGGAACTTACACTTATTAATATAACAAGAGACAACATGTTTCATGCATATGTTGTATTGTATTCTATGTTATCTAGTTTACTCTAAATGATACATGTATATGTTTACTTACGTATGCATGTATAGTTATATGTGTATGTATATATGAATCTTTCTGAACTGTGTTGTTGGTTTAACCATCACTTTGGATTGCTTACTAACTTGCCTTCCATGTTATGATGTATCTTTGCTCGTGTGTTCCATTCTTAACTCCATGCTATTAGAGGTTTCCAAGGGGCGCACTCATCTCAACCCCCATGTGTAAGAACCTCTCGTGCACCTTCCTTGGCTCACTGCAACTATCACACCCTTACTATCGACAGAGCTATCTTACCTTTTTCTGTGCGAAACCGCGGTCAAGGCATTACCATACACCCCACTGGTAGGACTCCTACACCAAATGGTTTGAGGTCTAATTGGGACTTCTTACTGGGGAGATCCATTGACATGTTGGTGGGTCCAACACCATCAACAAAGTGTAAAAATAGTGTTCGAGAAGGATACCTGCAAGATGGTTTGGGGAGCACCGGTATTGATGCGGGGATTTCAGATTGGAAATATGTACAAGCTTCTGGGAAACATTGTTATTGATGGGTGCAATAGTTCTATGGTTCCTGAAAGTGGAGCAGAAAATATAGTGGTCTCTCGAGAAATGACCATAATATGGCATCAAAGGCTTGGAAATATTGGAGAGAAGGGTCTTTGAATACTTCATGGTAATGGTATGGTAGAAATTTTGTCTAATTTATCTATGGTTTTTTATTTCTATGAACATTTTGTATATGGGAAGTAGAATCGGGTGCGTTTCTCCTCTAGTGCTAAGAGGGTTAAAGGGATATTATAGCTTGTGCACAATGATGTGTTTGGACTTGTGTCGGTTCCATCACTGGTTAAGTATGTGTACTAGGTATCATTTATAGATGACTTCTTAAGGAATACATGGACATATTTCCTCACGAATAAATATGAAGTCTTTGATAGGTTTAAAGAATTTAAGGCTCTGGTGGAAAATCAGACAAAGAAGAAGATAAAGGTGCTCCAGACAGATAATGGTGGAGAGTTCTACAAGAAGGATTTTGAAGAGTTCTATAAGAAGTGTGGTATAGTACAAAATAATAATACTCCATACACACCTCAACAAAATGGAGTTGCAGAAAGAGTGAATAAGATGTTAATGGAAAAGGCAAGAAGCATGATCAGTGGTGCCTGGTTAGGATAGAAATTATGGGCAGAGCTAGTGGAGACTGCATGTTACGTAGTTAACAGATCACCTTCATCAACATTGGAGGATAAGACTCCACATGATGTATGGACTCGTAAGAAACCCTCTCTTTCACATCTGAAGGTATTTGGATGTGACGCATATGTACATGTTTTGAAGGAGAAAAGAACCAAGTTGGATAGTAAATATGAAAGGTTCATATTTATAGCGTATAAGGATGGTTTGAAAGGTTATAAGCTTTGGAACCCAGGAACAAGGAAGGTTGTGTACAACCAAGAAGTGGTTTTTAGAGAGGTGAAAGATGTTATTAAACATGAAGTCCTACCAAAGGAACTTGAAAAGATAGAGTTTGAACTAAAGGATGAAGAATCAAAGTCTACAGCAGAAAAAGAATCAAAAGATGAAGAGCCACAAACTCTAGATGTGAGAAGATCAGTTCGAGAAAGAAAACAACCAGAAAGGTATAGTCCATATGCTTTTATTACAAAATTTTCTTTATCTATTATTGATGATGATCCCAAAATTGTCAGGGAGGTAGTGGATTCAGAGGATGGAAAACTCTGGAAAGAAGTTATCGTTGATGAAATGACTTATTTGGACAAAAATGAGGCTTAGGATCTGGTGGAGTTGTTGGATGGAAGGAAACCCATTGGAAGAAAATGAGTGTTTAAGAGGAAGATGAATATAGAAGGAAAGGTGGAGAGATACAAAGCTCGGTTGGTAGCAAAAGGTTATTCCTAGTTGTTGGGAATTGTTTTTGGTGATATTTTTTCCCTTGTTTTCAAGGTAGCTTCTATTAGGTTACTTTTATTTGTTGCTACTGCTTTTGATTTTGAGGTAGAACATACGGATTTGAAGACAACATTTCTTCTCAGGGATCTGGAAGAAGAGATCTACACGAATTAAATTGGAGTCTTTCCAGTGAAGGGAACTAGTGCACAGGTTAAAAAATTCTATGTATGGGTTAAAACAATCACCAAGGATTTGGTATCAGAAATTTGATACATTTATACGGGGACTTGGTTTCACCAGAAGAAAAGCGGATGACTGTGTGTATTTTAAATTAATTGGTGACTGTGATATTTATCTAGTCTTGTATGTGAATAATATGTTGTTGATTGGAAATGACAAAAAAAATATCCAACATTTGAAGGCACAATTGTCCTCCAAATTCGACATGAAGTATATTGGTGCTGCAAACTATATTTTGGGCATGGAAATTAAACGAGATCAGGCAAAGAGGAAGCTCTAGTTAAAGTAGATGAAGTACGTTGAGACAATATTTTAGAGGTTTAATATGCAGGATACTAAATCAGTGAAGGTTTCTATTCATGTAGCTGTAAAGTTATCTGTTGAACAGTCTCCCAAGACACAAGAAGAGGAAAAGGACATGTCCCGTTTTCCATACACAAGTGTAGTAGGTAGCCTGATGTATGCATTTGTATGTATTAGACTAGACATTACACATGCAGTGGGAGTATTGAGCAGGTTTATGTTAAAACCAGGGAAGGAGCATCAAACAATAATGAAGCGGGTTTTCAAGTATTTGCATGACACTAGTGATTATGGTTTGTGCTACCAAGGAAGACCAGGATTGGATAGAGTTTTGGATATATGTGCCTTTGTTGATGCAAACTGGGTTGGAGATCTAGATCAGAGAATATCTACAAGTGGGTATGCATTTAACCTATTTGGAGGTGCAATCAGTTGGATGAGAAAGAGACAACCTGTAGTGGCACTTTCAACTACAGAGGCAGAATACATGGCAGTCACTCATGAAATAAAAGAAGAATTTTGGTTATAGATATTGTGTTCAAGTATGGGGTTAGTACAACAAGTTATAAGGATAGATTGTGACAACAAAAGTGAAATTTAATTGGCAAATAACCCTACTTATCATTCAAAGACAAAGCATATTGATGTTCAGTATCACTTTTTGAGGGATATAGTTGAGGAAAAAAATCTGTTGCTGGTAAGGGTGAAAACTTCAAAGAATGTTGTAGATGCATTGACGAAGTTTGTGAGCACTGAGATGCTTTCTTGGTGTAGAGAAACAATGGGCATTTTAGGGTTGGACCAATGACTAAGTTATCCTATGACCCCCTGTGTGGAGAATAAAACATGTTGGGTGTGTGCCATATCCTTTCCATGACTAGTCACATGCACATAGGGCGATAAACTCCCCTATTCATTGCACCGGGTGCAACAGGGGATCAATAGCCCCCTTTTATAGGGTCTGGGGCATCACCCGAGAAACTTTGTTTGGACCGTATATTAGGTGAGCGGACCTACATATGGTTTTGTGCATGAGTTTTGCACATGGTTTTGGGCATGATGGTTTTCTACCCATGGTATTTTGTAGATACAGTCATGGGAATTATGGTTATTTTCTAATCCAAGGTTAATTGATTGGGATTTATGAATGCTTCAACATGTATATGTATATATATATATGTATATATGTATATATATATATATTCTATCTATATATATAATATATATATATATATTATATATAGAAGAGGGAGAGAAGAGAGAGAGAGAGAGAGATATATGATATAGATATATATATATTATATTTATATATATAATTATATATTTATATATTATATATATATATATATTTATGATTTTAACATTGAAGAACATGATGAAAAATAATTTGGTAGTTTCTTTTGGCTCCAGGGAATGTCTCTATGTATTTTGTTTTATATTCTTGTCATTGTTTATTTTCTATTTTTAGAATTCATTTGTAGGTAATTTCTGTACAAGGTTAAAACATACACTGCTTTGATACCACCTTGTGGCAATAGATATTACCCAAAGAGAGTGAAACCTCTATCTGATACCACCCTGTAACCTACCATCTCCCACATTTACCCAATTTCACTAGTTTTCCTGGGGTAAACATAACCTGAGGGTCACTATGATAATAATAAACCACCTAAATGACCTTAAGGAAATGGAATCACACAACTTAAGAGCTTGCTAACTTCCCTCGGGCGCTGCAGGACCTCCAGGAGAAACCCAACCCCTCCAAGTGTCCAACCCTTGAGAAGACTCTCTTTTTCACTGACCTAGAGCCATAGTTGCACCCTTGCCAAGGAATCTAAGTGAATGTAGCTATGAAGTTGCATTGATAAGCCTACCTCCATGCAACTATGGACTTTTCTAGCCATTTCTATGCCAACGACCCCAAATTTTGTGCAAAAAATTTCAGGGCCAAGACTCAAGCCTTTCCCCAGAACTCAGTGAAACTTCTAGAGATGAAAAATGATATAGAAACAAAAATTATGAACCAAAACTTGATCCAAGTCTTGACCCAACCTCTCCTAAATGGGGCTGACATTTCGTCAAACACATGGTGACCATGCAACCTACAAGTCATGAATGAAAATATGAACATAATTATACAAAACATTATTTGAGGATAAACAAGAAAGAACAATGCCTTCTCACAATAGTTGTCATAACATCAATTAGGCATTGCAGTCATTATCCAAACATTGATTAATAGAAATTTGTTAAGGCCCATACTTAGATATGTCAATTAATCACGCTTATAACCATCATGTAACCAAATAAGTAACAATGAGAGAATGTCCATTAAATCCACATAATAACAAGTGCAATTACTCATTAAAAGGAAGGGGAACTTAGCTCTTCTTAACCATATGAAAAATCTAACCAAGTCAAGGACTTCCACATACCACTTGAACATAGATTGTGATGAACCAAATCTTTCTTTCATCCAATCACCCTCGTGCCATATTCCAAGCATCAATGTGGGATCTCATGGGATAAAACCATCCATAAACAACGAAGGGAATCTAGAGGTTAAACCATATCCACCCTCAACATACCATGATATCATCTAAATCGTTCCCAAGATCACAAAACCAAACTGAGCTTGGATGCCTCAAAAGTCCTTCAACATTTCTTGAGGAATTTTCCTATATCTGTTGGGTTGTGTTATATTCTTTCCGCATAGTTAATAGGGGGTTTGAGGGGTACCTGTAACCCCACTTTATGGGGTCCAGGGCAGCGCCCTGGAAAATTTTGGTTTTGGACCCTATGTTAGGTTGGGTGGACCCACCTATGGTTTTGTG
>APFE030997065.1:90612-128029 GCA_000404065.3 Pinus taeda
TGAAAAGTGCATCTTTATTGGGTATAAGGATGGTTTAAAGGGTTATAAGCTTTGGAACCCAGTCACACGGAAGGTTGTGTATAGTCGATATGTGGTGTTCAGAGAGGTGAAAGATGTTATTTAACATGAAGTCCAACCAAAGGAACTTGTGAAGATAGAGTTTGAACTAAAGGAGGAAGAATCAGACTCTATAGCAGAGGAGGAATCAGAAGATGAAGAGCCCCAAACTCCGGCTGTGAGAAGATCAGTTCGAGAAAAAGAAGGCAGCCATAAAGGTATAGTCCATCTGCTTTCTGTTCAACTTTTGCTTTGTCTGTTACTAATGATGATCCGAGAACTGTGAAGGAAGCAGTGGATTCAGAGGATGGAAAACTCTGGAAAGAGGCCATGGTTGATGAAATGGCATCTTTGCACAAAAATGAGGCTTGGGATCTGGTGGAGTTGTCGGCTGGAAGGAAACCATTGGCAGCAAATGAGTGTTCAAGAAGAAGACAAATGCAGAAGGGAAGGTGGAGAAATACAAAGCTCGGTTGGTAGCAAAAGGTTATTCCCAGGTGCCGGGAATTGATTTTGGTGATATTTTTTCTCCTGTTGCCAAGGTAACTTCTATTAGATTACTTTTATCTGTTGCTGCTGCCTTTGATTTTGAGGTAGAACAGATGGATGTGAAGACAACATTTCTTCATGGGGATTTGGAAGAGGAAATCTACATGAAGCAACCTGAAGGCTTTGCGGTGAAGGGTAAGAAAGAACTGTATGCAAGTTAAAGAAGTCTCTGTATGGGTTAAAACAGTCACCAAGGATGTGGTATCAGAAATTTGATACATTTATATGGGGACTTGGCTTCACCAGAAGCAAAGCAGATCATTGTGTGTATTTTAAATTAATTGGTGAACCGTGTTATTTATCTGGTCTTGTATGTGGATGATATGTTGCTGATTGGAAATGACAAAGAAATTATCCAGGATTTGAAGACCCAATTGTCCTCCAAATTTGACATGAAAGATCTCCGTGCTGCAAACTATATTTTGGGCATGGAAATTAAAAGAGATCAGGCAAAGAGGAAGCTCTGGTTAAACCAGAGGAAGTATATCGAGACAATACTGCATAGGTTTAATATGCAGGATAGTAAACCAGTGAAGGTCCGTATTCCTGTAGGTGTGAGGTTATCTGTTGAACATTGTCCCAAGACACAAGAAGATGAAGAGGACATGTCCCGTGTTCCATATGCAAGTGCATTCGGTAGCTTGATGTATGCAATGGTCTGTACTAGACCAGACATTGCACATGCAATGGGAGTATTGAGCAGGTTTATGTCAAAACCACGGAAGGAGCACTAGACAGTAGTGAAGCGGGTTTTTAGGTATTTGCGTGGCACTAGTGATTATGTTTTGTGCTACCAAGGAAGACCAAGATTGGACAGAGTGTTGGATATTCATAGCTTTGTTGATGCAGACTGGGCTGGAGATCTGAATCATAGAAGATCTACAAGTGGGTATGTGTTTAACCTATTTGGAGGTGTAGTCAGTTGGATGAGTAAGAAACAATCTGTAGTGGCACTATCAACTACAGAGGCAGAATACATGGCAGCCACTCATGCAAGCAAGGAAGCAGTTTGGTTGCAGAGATTGTGTTCAAGTATGGGTTAGTACAGGGAGCTATAAGGATAGACTGTGACAGCCAAAGTGCAATTTTCTTGGCAAAGAACCCTGCTTATCATTCAAAGACAAAGCACATTGATGTTCAGTATCACTTTGTGAGGGATATGATAGAAGACAAAAAGGTGTTGCTGGTAAAGGTAGACACTTTGAAGAATATTGCAGATGCATTGACAAGATCTGTTAGCTCTGAGAAGTTCTCTTGGTGTAGAGAAACAATGGGTGTTTCAGGGCTGGAAAAATGACTAAGCTCTCCTGTGGCCCCTTGTGGAAAGAAAACAACAAGTGGGAGATTGTTGGGTTGTGTTATATTCTTTCCACATAGTTAACAGGGGGTTGAGGGGTACCTGTAACCCCACTTTATGGGGTCCTAGGCAGCGCCCCAGAAAATTTTGGTTTTGGACCCTATGTTAGGTTGGGCAGACCCACCTATGGTTTTGTGCATGATTTTCGCACATGTTTTTTGGACGTGATGGTTTTTGGTCCATGGTTTTGGAGTCGATGTTTTTCGGTCCATGGTATTGGATTTTTTGGCATGTATAAATATGTATTGTAACATTGAAAGGAACATAATGAAAAATCAAGCTGGTAGTCCCGGTTTTGGGATCTAGTGGGAAATATCTGTGTATACGTGTTTTATGTGTTATGCTCTCGCATTTTTATTTTTCCTGTGATTTAGAATTCGTATGCAGGTAATTTCTGTACAGGATTAAAACCTACACTAATGGGAGGAAATTCAGATATAGAGGGAAATATGCCAAGAAGGGTAGGAAGCAGCATGATTTAATTTGTTGAATGTGCCAGGAAAGGCATATGAGGTGAGATGGATATCCACAAATTTGTTCTTCTAGGGAAAAGGAAAATAAAACAACTCAAACATTATAGTTGATGCAATGAGTAAACGAATTACTTTGTTCGAAACTATGTCAATAAAGGTAGTTAGTTTTGAAGCTATAAAAAATTTGTATGAGCATGATAACAGTTTTCAGAGGCAAGGGAAGCATGTAAGGAATCATTAATGGGAGATCAAACATCCTACATGGATTATTTTTTCAAGAAACATTTTTATTCAAAAAAAGAAAAAATAGTTTTGTGTGCCAAGAGGTTCCATTAGTGACAATTTAATCTAGAATTTGGGAATCATATGGTGGAAGATTGAATGATCATTTCAGAAGGGAAGAAACCCATGCATTTTGAAAGGAAAGTAATTTTGGCTATGATTTACAAGAGATGTGAGATGATATGTATAAGTATGCAACATTTTCCAATTGGGAAAACAAAGAAGTCAAAATACTTGACTGTATAGTCCATTAATTGTGCCTAGTAGACTATGGGAGGAAGTATCCATGGAGGTTTTGCTCAGTTTTCCAAAAATCTAGTGAAAGATTGATTCTATATTTGTGGTTGTGGACATAATATGGCATAATGATTCTTCATAGAAATTGTGAGCTCCATGGCCAACCCAAGAACATTACTTCAAATAGAGACATTCAATTTTTGAGTCATTTTTGGAGACTTATTTGGAAGAATTTAGGGACAAAGCTTCAATATAGTTCTTCCTATCACCCCTAAACAAATGGACAAACTGAAATAGTCAAATAAATCTTGGTAAATCTATTAAGAATCTTAGTTGGTATTAAGCCTTGACAATGGAACACAATATTAGCACAAGCAAAGTTTGCACACAATAACTCACTGAACAAAGATACAAGGTTGAAACCACTGAAATTGGTTATGGAATGGCTCCTAAGGAAGTGACTAATAGTTGAAATAAGAAATGTTTGAACAAAGAAGTGAAAATGCATAAATTTTTACAAAAAAAATGCAAAGGATGCATGAATAGGTGAAGGGAAAAATTGCAGCCCAGAAATCAAAAACCCAAAGAAGAGGTCGATAATTCTAGGATTTTAATGTCTTTTACAGTTGGAAACCAGGTGTTGGTTTATTTAAGAAAGGAAAGGTTTCCAATGGTCATTACAAGAAATTAAATTATCAGACTATAGGTCCCTATGTGATTTTAAGAAAGTTTTCAGATGATACACATGAGGTAGAGCTACATGAAGGGTTGGATATTTCACCAATATGCAATGCAGAGATATATATACTATCAAGAAGGTGAAAAAAAAGGAATAGACGAGGAAAACCCAACTGATTTGAGTGATAAAAATTCATGAAAATGAGTGTGACGAAAATGATAAGTCCCTGATGCAAACAACATTAGTAGTTGATGACAAACTTACAAGCAACATTTAGTGAGATGGAATGAGAGAGGACGAAACATGGGTTTCAGAGGTAGAGTATAAAGGGCTTTAAGTGAAAATAAATTGCATGAGTACACTTGGAAAACTAAGAATAAATGAGTTGCATGAGAAAGTTATTGCTTGCATGAAGGTAAGGAAGTGTTACCTGAAATCTGTGAGCTTGTCAGGCCAAAGTGGCATCATCTCTTTGAGAGGTTTGAAGGAGTATCATGTATCTCTCTTTGACATGTTAGTTAAGAAATATCGATGATGAAAAGAAAATAAAAATCCAAACCCTTGTGGAATGCAATCAGATAATAACTTCAGTATAAATTGTGTTCATGAAATGAGAATATGGCTTCTAAACCCACGAAATAATTGTGGTAGAAATAAAGTGTTGTGTAGATCCAAATATTCCTATTTAGGAGAAGAGTTTTTACTTAAAAGGATCCAAAGATGCCTTAGGAAATCAAGATTTGAAACTGGAAAACATATAATTGCGAAAATAAAGGCCAAGGCTTCCCTTGGTTATGCATGGATAATATAAAGTTGTTGGAAAACACATCCTAGTCCAATTTAGGAGAATCCTCTGTAGTTAAAAGGATCCAAAGTTTCCTTTAAAACTCTGGCTTTAAAGCAAGAAAACATATAGTTGAGACAAAAAAAATTACCAGGGCTTGCCCCAGTCTACATGGATATTATAAATTTGTTGGGAAACACATCCTGGTACTATTTAGGAGAAGTATTTGTCCTTGAACTCACGCATTAGTGGATCCCAGTGAACTCATATAGCATATGATATTTTACTCAAATGATGTTATAAAAGTTTCAAACCATTGATTAAGACTATTGAAGATGTTGGATGACGATAAACCTCATATGGGTATTGTTACCCATAATTTATCCTGTACAAAATTGGGTAATCAAGGGAGTTACCCCATTCAATATAGGGGTTAGTTTCAACAAGCTAGTTAAAATTGTGTAAAATCACCATTTTGCAAAACCTCAGACAAACTCCCATTTTCGCTGGTATTCATGGGCTATAGAGAGTGCATTCAATAGAACCAAAAAAATATGATATTTAGTTAAGGAACTGTGTGTAACGCCTTGTACTGATTTGTTTGCAAGAAGGTTGATAGAAGGGTGATTAATCAGAGTACCAGAGATTACTAATGCTTTCACATCTGGCAGCATGCTTCACACCTGAATTTCTGAAAGTGTGGGTTGACGTTAAGAATAATTTGGGTCTTGATTTACTAGTCATACAAGGTAAAAACTTAACTATTAGCCTGAGCATCTAAATACTAGCCCTGTCTCTATTGCAAACTCTAGAGATAAGACAAAAAAACGAATAAATCTCGTTTATGACAATTATAAGGAAAATCCCAGTAAACACTTCTTATTCCAGAGAGGCGTATTTTTTGTTTTACTAATCATCATTAGCCTTGAGAAGTGAACATAAATACCAGCCCTACATCTATATAAAATAACATCCATGGGCCATCAAGGCTATTGGGGCTTACACCTAGTGCACAATTAATTATTTTGGTTTTCTTACACTACAATATATCTTCAGGGGGGCTTTGAACCCAAGTTTGAGCATTAAAAATTCTTCAATGCAACAAATTTGAAGCCAACCTTGATCCAGGTAGATATTGGTGGCCACCAGCCAATTCCACTTGGACCCCCACCATAGTTTCTTTCAGTTTTTTAGTTTTCATAATTGTAGCACAGTTTACTATTTTTAGCAGTTTTTCGAGTCCTGAATTTATGGAGCTGTTTTGAGGCCCTAAACGACGTTTTCTGGGAAAATTGGGAGCAACATGGGTCCATGGATTGATGTTGCTCATCCCAAAGTTTTAATCCTCGGATATATCTTTCTAACAAGGTATTGTTCATGTCAAACGAAGATCGTATGCCAAGTATGACCCCAGGAAGTTGATGAACCAATTTACCCAAAACAAGGCCCATAGTTTGGCATTTCATCTCCTAAGGTCAGGTTTTTGTATGTTTAGGGTTTTCCATTGTTTCTCAACAATAAATAGGCCTTCAAGCCTCATTGTAAGACAGTTCAAAGGCATGTAGCTGCCACATCTTTCCTCAAAGATAAGCTACCATCGCCCGAGCTAGTTTATTTCCATTTATGTTTGTAAGCATATTTCAGTATTTTACATTAATGAAATGAAGTATTATTTCTACTGCATCTTTGTATTTATGGTTATCTCTGTAATTTGTTGCATTCCTAATTAAATCCAGATCAGTAGTATCAGAGCAGGTTACGATTCCATGGGAATGAGGGTTTCATGCATATTTTAGTTTCAAAATTTCACAACAATATTCAACAAACATCAAGCATACAATGCGACCTCCACAGAGCACTTTCTTGGGCCAAGCAGGAAGAATTTTTCTTTTTTCATTTTTTTGCACGAATTTTTTTTGGGTGACGAGTTTGTAGATCAGATATGAAACATTTGCTGCAACATTTACAAAAACAAATAACGTATCTGGATTCCTTGCGAAAAAATGCCAAAAATCAAAAAAACAATCAGCCGAATTAGAGTCTAGATGAGGAAGATGTCATTGATTTAAAATCAACTATGTTGTAGAATTTTCTTTTTCTGATGACAACTAGTGGATGGTGACTCTCCTATCATTTTTTGAAGTGTTTGTGCAGAATTTTAGAAAAAGGATTGTAGATCTAAGCTCCTCTTGAAAAATCACCCAACTTCAAAAAACAAAT
The DNA here is from genome assembly GCA_000404065.3 of Pinus taeda. NCBI lineage: Eukaryota > Viridiplantae > Streptophyta > Pinopsida > Pinales > Pinaceae > Pinus > Pinus taeda. The sequence continues at coordinate 97,251 of APFE030997065.1, forward strand.
GGGTTGAATCGGAGTTCAAATGTGGGAGATACCGCTGATTTAAAATCAACTATTTTTTCAGCACTTTTTTGACGGCAGAAAAATTGCAGCGTGAATCTGAGATTCTAGGGTGTCCAGATAAGGATTTTTCAACATATGGGAAGATGCAAACTAGTCATTATGCTTCCAAAAATAGGTTATAATAAATATTCTGAGTTATATTGACCAAGTTATGTCCATTTTAATTCTGGAGCACATTCAAAGCAGGTTCCTGTTGGAGATGTGCCATCCCACCCCACTTTAGTAGGCACCTACTTCACATTCATCAGTTTCAGCTAGCAGAATTTGGCTTGGGTTATTTCGAGACGTGCCCTCCCACCCCAAGCTATGTAGGCACCTGCTACTTCATCAACAACTAACATCACGGTTATGAGTCAACCACACAAAATCCTTGTCATTGAAGTCCATCTGCTAGGCCACACACTGTTAGTATCACAGTTGGTCACAAACATTACAGGGTATCTCTATCCTCAGATCTTTGTTTTTCATGGTTATGGTTCATCCATAAACCCACACTTCATCAAATTCCATTTGCTATGTCGCACACTGTCAGTATCACAGTTGGTCACAACCACCCTTGGTATCTCTATCCTTGGATCTTTGTTCATCATAGTTATGGGTTAACCACATAAAACCCTTCTCTTCAGTGGATCTTCATATTCAGCAAAGGCTTCATAGGAGGGAACTTCACGCAATGGGGACCATTGCTTCTTAAGGAGGAAGGAATGATCTTAATGGAAAATGGCATCAACCCATGGTATTCATCCACCCATGTTATTCATCCACCCATGGAATTTACCCATGGTATTGTAAGTGGCATCCACCCATGGTATTGTAAGCGACATCCACCCATGGTATTCATTCACCCATGGTATTTTCCCATGGTATTGTGACATCCACCCATGGTATTCATTCACCCATGGAATTGACCCGTGATATTGTGCCATCCACCCATGGTATTCATTCACCCATGGAATTGACCTATGGTATCATGACATCCACCCATGGTATTCATTCACCCATGTAATTGACCCGTGGTATTGTAACTGAAAAAAAAAAAAGAAAAAAAAAAAAAAAAAAAAAAGAAAAAAAAAAAAAAGGTAGTCCTTACAGTTGTTATCTATTTTAATAAAAAAAATCTTTATGGTTTTGTTTATTGGCCATTTTTCTCTTTTTCTTCTGGAAATTTCAATTTTTCATATCTTGGTCCCCCCCAGATCCATTTCAATATTGGTGGTCTGCTTTTTCTCTATTTTTCTTTGTATGTCCCCAACGAGGTCTAGATATAAGGAGTTAGGGCTTGAACTGGTCGAACCTTTGCAAGACCATCCTCGAAAATCCTGATGGCCTCCCATGGTGGATGAAAAGAAAGACGAGGGGGTAGGAGATACTATCAAAATCTTGCTAGAAGAGGCCCTCGAGTGAGAAAGGAACGCGATGATGAACAACTTTGTCCAAATCCTTCAGTGGCTGCCCAGGGGCAACACATCTACTTTCAACAGCTACTCTAGAAGTGCCACACCCTTTAAGGTACAAGTTAACTTTGACATTCCCATATTTGAGGGTCAGATAGATGTAGATGTTGTAGATAAATAGTCGTAGAAGGATATTTTTCTATTCATGATTTTTCCAGCCAAGAAAATATTACTTTCTCTCTTCTCAAAGCCGCCCCACACATCAAGGATTGGTGGGAAACCTACTACGAGCAGAAGGATGAAAGTATGGCCTCACTGTTTTCAGCCACACCCACTTGGAATTCATTCTAGAATGCCGTCAAGCAGCAGTACTACCTTGTTAGAAGTTATGAGTATAAATACATAAAGTGGACCACAATGCGGCAAGGAAAGGACCAAGATGTGCCGGAGTTTACCAATATTTTTCATACTCAAATACCGCGGCTACCTAAATAGGTACATATAGGATGAGATGGAGTTCCTGGACATCTCCTCACTTGGCACGACGTACCGATATGTTGTCAAGATCGAGCAAAAGTTTAAACAAAAGAAGCGAGACTTTGGATCTGCAAATCTGAAGCAAGGGAAAGGCGCCCCCAAACTGCTGAACAAAGGACAAATCCAAGGCATGGTGGCCCAAAACAACCCACCAAAGCCACAAACAAATAACAACATCGTGAAGCCGAAGAAGGACACGGGAGAGTGGTGTGAGTTCCATAAGATCTCCACTCACAACACAAGTGAGTGTCAGGCCAAGCAGTCACTGGTGGCTGAGCTAAAGTCTTCAGAATCAGATGCATGTTTTGACTATGAGTCAGAACCCGATAAGTGGAATGACAAAGGGAAATAGATTATCAATGTAGAGTCCAATGCCATCGTTGCCACCATGAATATCAAGAAGGAGGAACCCGAATATCTAGAGGAGGAGGAGTACCTCTTCCACTCCGAGATGTGGGTAAAGGGCTCCTCGCTACAATTCATTGTCGACAGCGGGATCCAAAAGAAACCCATTTTGGCAAAGGCTATGAAGCGGTTGGGCTTACCAACCATGACACATCCACAATCGTACACCATTAGGTGGCTTCACTAAGGACGAGATCTTCATGTGAGCCAGCAGTGTCGCCTTCCATACAACATCAAGCCCTTCACGGATGAGGTATTGTGTGACGTTTCTCCCCTTGATGTTTGTGATGTATTATTAGGCCAGGCATAATTGTGGAAGCGACATGTTGTGTATGAGTCAAGGCCTCATGTTATTATTGTTACTTTGGGAAATAAGTTGTACAGGATACAATAGGTGGCACTGTCTACTGCCATCTCTTTGGTTACTGCAAAACAATGCAGTAAGCTCATTTCCAAAATCAGGAAATTTGTTTTCCTAGTGATACGCCCTCAACGAAATAAGAAGATAGTGGCCACGACCTCTAGACAGGGCCCCTCTGGACGACAACTACAAATGGACAAGGTCGTGGAGGAGTACGAGGACATCTTCACCTCCCTTGTAGGGGTTCCTCTGCACTGTGAGATCATGCACTCCACCGATCTGACCCCAGGTGCGTCATTGCCCAATGGACCAATCTATCAGTGCTCCGTTCTGGCGAACAATGAAATCAAGAGGCAGATTCAAGAGCTACTGCAGAAAGGTCACATCCAACTAAGTTCATCACCTTGTGGGAGCCCAATTGTGTTGGTACAGAAGAAGGATGGGACTTGGAGGCTATGTATTAACTATCGGGCGTTGAACAAGAGCATTGTCCAGAATAGGTACCCGATCCCATGGATTGATGACCTTTTGGACCAACTGAAGGGGTCAAAATATTTCAGTAAGATTGATTTGAAGTCAGGATATCACCAGGTACCAATCGAACCCTCTGATGTGTGGAAGGCTTCCTTCAAAGCCAAGGAGGGCCTTTTCGAATGGTTGGTTATGCCTTTCAAGTTGACAAATGCTCTTGCAACCTTCATGAGGCTAATGGATGAAATCTTACAGCCATTCACCAACTCATTTGTAGTGGTATACTTGGATGACATCTTGATCTTCAACCAAAGTTGGGAAGAGCACTTCCACCACATCCGACAAGTTCTCCAGATACTGTGGCAACACAAGTTATGTGCCAATTTGGAGAAATGCACTTTTGGCATGACCCAAGTTCAGTATCTGGGATACATTATTGATGAATTGGGGGTGCATGTGGATCCAGCCAAGATCCAAGTCATTCGGGATTGGCCATCTCCAACCACTCTGACAAAGCTCCATAGCTTTCTAAGTCTTGCCAACTTTTACCGCATGTTCGTGTTGAGATTTTATCATATCACTTGGCCCTTGAGTCAAGTCACCAAGGGAGGAGCGAAAGAAAAATTCTTTTGGTCTGAATCTCAACAGAAGCCATTCACAGAGTTGAAACATCTCCTCTGCTCGGCACCAGTGCTCCCATTACTAGACTTGCAACAACCATTTGAGATTGAGGCAGATGCCTCTGACTATGCTATTGGGGCAATCCTTACTCAACACGGGCATTCAGTGGCATATCACAGTGAGACACTTTCAGACACAGTTTGGAAGTATCCCACTTATGAAAAATATATGTATTCCATTATGCAGGCCTACCGATAATGGAAGCGTTACATTTTGGGGAAGGAAATCGTCATCCACACAGACCACTGGCCCCTATAGTTCATACAAATCCAAGGGAAGTTGCAGAATGATGGCCATTAGAAGTGGTCCACATACCTGCAACAGTTCCATTTGAATATCAAGTATAAAAAGGGCAGCACAAATAATGTTTCAGATTGCCTCAGTCGACCACTGATCATGGCGTTAACCACCGTGCTCAACTCTTGTGGGCACGAGACTTCTGATTGGCCACTTCTCTACAAAAGCGACCCAAAATTCGGCCACACATACCAAACACTCTTGTAGGGTTAGCATGTTGCATATTTTCACCTCCAAGATACCTTGTTATACCACCAGAGTCACCTTTATGTTCCTTAAAGCGAGTGTGCCAAGATGATTTGGGAAGCACACTACAATCGAGTTGTTGGGCATTTCAGGTTCGAGAAAATGGTGGCAGTATTACAGAAGTATTTCTATTGGCCAAATCTTCAACAGGATTTCGGGAAGTACATCAGATCTTGCACTACCTGCGCCATTGCCAAACCGACCATCAAGAAGCAAGGCCTCTATACTCCGCTGCCTACCCCTAGTCAACCTTGGGAATCCATCTCCATGGATTACATGTTGGGCCTTCCTTCTACTAAGCATGGAAATGACTATGTTTTTGTGGTCATCAACAAGTTCTCAAAGATGGCCGTTATGGTGGCTTGCAAGAAGAATATCATAGCAGAAGCCACTACTAAACTCTTCTTTGAATGAGTGTGGGTACACTTTGTGATCCCACAGTCTATCATCTCAGATCGGGACAGCAGGTTCCTCAGTACATTTTGGTCCAGTCTCTCGTTGATGCTGGACACCAAACTCACTGAGTCCACAACCTTCCATCCCCAAACTAATGGCCAAATAGAGGTTGTCAACAAGATGATCATTTTTTTTTTTGCATGTACAACTCAAAGCACCCACGCACATGGGATGAGAGCCTCCCCTATCTTCAACAAAACTATAACTAGGCTCTCCACAGCTAGACTAGCCACAACCCTTTTCAGGTGGGCTTGGGATTCCATCCATTATGTCCCATTGATGTGGCCATGCCCTTTGCAGCTACTCAGGCATATTCAGCTCATGTCTAGTCCGAAACAGATAAGGAAAACAACTTCATTGAGCACATCCAACATATCTGCCAACAAGCCCAGGACATTCTAGAGAAATCAAATGCCAAGTACAAGCATCGACATGATCAAATTTAGGTGCTACACAAGTTTTAGATGGGCGACAATGTCTAGTTGCATCTACAAAAGGAACGCCTTACCGGAGCTTATCGGAAACTCAGACCACTCTAATATGGTCCTTACACCATTACCAAGGTTGTGGGAGACAATGCATTTGAGCTCAGCATTCCCCCATTCCTTGGCCTGCAACCAGTGTTCAATGTGGACTGCCTTCAGCCATTCTTTCCACCATTACTAGACACATCCGACATTGTAGAACATCTCACACCAACAGAGTTAAATCCAGATTGCATGGAACAAGATGCCATTGATCGAGTCATGGACACATATATCAAGCACACTCACTAGTGGAAGATCCAACTGTATTGAGTTGTCAAAGCAGGCCAACTCCTTCACCAAGGAAAGGTGGCTCACTAGGGACCAAGTTCAGCAATTTCCTCATCTCATGGAGGAACTCAACGCAATGGGGACCATTGCTTCCTAAGGGGGGAGGAATGATCCAAATGGATATTGGTGGCCACCCGCCAATTCCACTTGGATCTCCACCATTGTTTCTTTTAGTTTTTCAATTTCCTTAATTGTAGCACAATTTACTATTTTTAGTAGTTTTCGGGTCCTGAACTTTCGGATCCGTTTTGAGGCCCTAAACGAAATTTTTTTGGGAAACCTGGGAGCAACATGGGTCTATGGATTGATGTTTCTCATCCCAAAGTTGTAGTCCTTGGATATATCTTTCTAACAAGGTATTGTGTGCCAAACGGAGATTGTATGCCAAAGTTACGACCCGAGGAAGTTGATGTACCAATTTACCCAAAACAGAGCCTATAGTTTGGTGTTTCATCTCCTAGGGTTAGGTTTTTGGATGTTTAGGGTTTTCCATTGTTTCTCAACAATAAATAGGCCTTCGAGCCTCATTGTAAGATAGCTCAGAGGCATGTAGCCGCCACATCTCTCCTCAGAGATAAGCTACCATCGCTTGAGCTAGTTTATTTCCATTTCTCTTTGTAAACATATTTCAGTATTTTACATTAATGAAATGAAGTATTATTTCTGCTGCATCTCTGTATTTATGGTTATCTTTGTAATTTTTTAGATTCCTATTTAAATACAAATCAAACCTCCTTCACAAGCAAGTACCATATATTCCATTGGACAGTGTTAAGCTTTCTATTTTAAAACCATGACTTCTCACTACCTAGATTTTTATTTAAAACAATAGCACTTCATTACTAATATACTCATGCATTAACAAAGTAACAAAACTAAGGAACAAAAATAGAATCATAAACATGTTAAGTTGATGCCGAAGAAATCGAAAAGAAATGTATCATAGTCACACACAAATACCGTCCATACTAAGAACATCCTCAGTCACTGCAATTAGAATATGCCAAATTCTAATTTGATTTGAAGTTTTAATAAGCAAATGAAATGAATTAGAATGTTTGAGAATGGTACTAATGACAATAGCCATTCCAAATTCAAAGTTGTGGAGGAGACTATAAAGGAACCAAACGGAGATTTGCATTACATATACCTGAAGGGCTTTAGAGCCTCTATCGTATATGCTATATTGAACACTATTATACTGCACGGGCTCCTTCTCTAGTCTTTCTGGGTGTCGTTTGTGATATTTTGAACACGGCCACTCGCAGTGGGCGTTGTTGATTGGCGAACAAAATCAAAAGAAAATTTGCACTGAAACAAAAATGAAGCAGGGAACTTAAAAAGAAGGTAATACACAGGATAATACATAATTAAGGGTTGTTAATGAACTTTGACCTGAGACAACAACTCATATGTTCATCGTGGGTCATGGAAGCAGGAATATGTTGGTCATGGGTCATAGAAGTAGGAATTTGTTGGTCGTGGATCATGGAAGTAGGAATATGTTGGTCGTGCACCATAGAATTCGATTTTGCAGAGACCTAGAGGAATAATGCTAGAGAACTAGATGTCAAGTGACGGTTTTGGAGAGACCCAGAAGAATAATGTGTGGGAACCACATGTCAAGCGGAGAGAGTAAAAAAATTATGTGCCAGATGTCAGACGCAAAGAAAAAGTGTAGACTAAAATGAGAGGGGCATTGATTCAAAAGAAATGCCTATCTGCGTAAATATAAAATTTAAAGAATAATTATAATTGAAGCTTCCTAAATGGAACATATTAAAAAAACTAAAACATTTTTTACAATATTACTAAAAAAAATTATACAAATTACCATATAAAGAAAGGGAACTAGATATGCAACCACTTACTATCTCCCAAAAAGCTAAATCTGTCATATTAACTCCCCTGGACTTCTAAAATTTGGATTACAAATATTTATACAAATTACCATGTGGAGAAAAGTAACTAGATATACATCCATTTAGTGTCCCCCACAAGCTAAATCTCTAATATTAACTCCCATAGACCACTCAAATTTAGCTTCCACTTATTTATCGTATGCACCAGGAAAAGGTTGAAGTTGTGTGAGCCACAGCCATGCAAACAATAGAGTCAACCAAGAGAGAGGAATTGTTCTACGCAACTATCACAAAAGAAGGTAACCAATATTTATGGTGCTTTTGATTCATTAATACATGGAGCTATAACACACACTACTACATAATGTGTGGTGGGCATATACATCGTTGACGCTATCACAAAGAAAGACAACCAATATTTACAGTGCTATTGACCCATTAATAAGTAAGACTGTATATACCTACCCCTAAATAATGTGCGGCGAAACTATGCAACTCATGCATTAATGTGTAAATAACAAAATAAAAATATTGGGGTTGCAACAAAGGAGGGCCCTAAAAGGAAAGTACCAGCTATGTATGGTCGAATCGAAGCGAAAGGACTCTATGGTTCTATTGCATGAACAATATCATACATCCTATTAATTAATCAATCACAAATGCCATCCTATCTCCCGATAGTTCATCATCTTTGTAAAAAAATATTTGTTCTATATTTTTTTATTTATTAAATACTGATATAGAAAATAAAGTAGTGGCTACTTGCATTGACTTTTAAATTTTTAATTAAAAGTACTATTTACAATTGAAAATAATAAAATTTATGTATTTAATAAAGTTTTAATATGCTCTAAGTTTTAAGTTCTTTATATTATATAGTTTGAGTGGGTTTAATGGTCAAGAGTATGTATTTCTTTTAGGAGGTCATGGTTCAAAAACCAGAAGAGTAGATTATGTATGCCTTGGTAGACTTAGCATTTAAATTTAATTTAAATATAAATAATTTATCAAATTTTAAAATTTAAAATAAATAAAAAAAAATAATAATAAAAAAAATTTATAATATCGTATATATAGATAAAAATAAAAAAGTGGGACTTCAGATATGTTTAAAATTGTTTTTGTTTAGTTTGCGGTTAGTTATTTTAGACCAAAAAAAAAAATTAAAATGTGGGGCTTCAGGTATGTTTCAAAATTGGTTTAGTTTGTAATTAGTTATTTTAGACAACAAAAAAAAAATACACAGGGTAATAGCACAAGAGCCAAAGACATTTACTAGGAGTAAAAGCTTGTTTTTATAAACACAAGCAACAAGTAATTCCAAATCACATAATTTGGTGTTGTCTAAATATTATAAATTTTGGAGTTTTTGGTTGGAATCAATGTGAATTTTTTTTGTCAAAGATTGATTTTTATTGATAGATTCAACGCTCTTGAAAACCACTTGGACACTCAAATTTATCCACTACAATGATGAAAAATGCAAAAAAATCACACTAAAAACAACTTCATTCTTTATACTTACTCCTTCCCTTCTTTTCCCTTCTTCTTTCTTTGTTAAACAGCAAATCATATTGATAATAACCCTGCTAAAATATATACGCTCAACAAAATTAATTAAAAAATTTTATTCGAATCCGAATTCCAACTTTTTAATTGAAATTTTTTATTCGAATCCGAATTACAACTCGATAACTATGGAAGCGGCTATAACATAGTCTACTGGCGTGGGTTGGACTATTACCAGGTGAGAGAAACGGCCCGTGTACGTCTTGACATTGGAGTCTTGCTCACTGCAAGTCAATTGACTCAATTCCATGTCGTTTATCTATGCCAAAGCAAATCCCTGTCCAAAATAAAATATTATAACTTTCCGCATAAATTAAATTTTAATAAATCGAGCGGCAAAATCGGATTGGCGCGTTGACTCTGGATTTCTGTGCACTGCAATCCGTGTTTTCGCCCTCGTAATGTATTTGCGGAATTCTTCCTACGTTTCTGGTCCTTGGCTTCTGCTTAACGGCAAGTCGCCCTTCTCAGTCTTCAAGAGTCAGAGTCAAATCACTGCACAATTTTCTACAGACAAAGACGAAAAACCGTGTGGAATTTAGGGCATCTTCCAGCAAATACCAGCAGAATTCTCTGTAAAGCCGTGTGGAATTGAGGGCGTCTTCCGCACGGCAATTCCATTCCATGCCGTTTCCCTCACGCCCACTCTCCTAAATTCCATTTCCATCGTCTTCTTAACCTGTTTACAGAGCCCTTCATCTTAAGTTTGTTGTAAGGGTTGTAGCCTATTTATTATTAGTCCGGCCACCCAATAGATTAAGTTGTTTTTAGACCCCACTACTTTTTTGCTCTGTGATTTTTAATCTTACTATCTAGTGGAATCAAGCAAAGTGTTTTTAGATAATATCATTTTTTTCGTTTTTAGACACCACTATCTTTTTGCTCAGTGATTTTTAATCTTGCTATCTAGTTTTTTGCTCTGCGATTTTTAATCTTACTATCTAGTTTTTTGCTCTGTGATTTTTAGTTTTACTATCTCGTGGAATCAAGCAAAGTGTTTTTAGATACTATCATTTGTTTTGTCAATACTCTGTGATTCTAACAACGCCCTCACTTCTTTGTTCTATGATTCTTAATTTGTTAACAAATAGAACCCAGCAAAATATTTTGACACCACAACTTCTCTAGATGCTCTATAATGCTATGTGATGCTCACAACGAATGACCCATCATCAATTTTTAGGTCATTAATTTTTATCTCTAACAGAAGAGGGGAGCAAAGCAGTGAGCATGAGGAAACTGGTATTGTTCTTAACCCATTGTGTGAAGAGGACGAAACCTTCTGGTAGCCAAAGTCATGCTACAGGTTTCAGAGAATATGAGGGAAAGGGCATGGAGCCACCTGTACTCCCTGGGCGGAAGATAGGCAATTTGGTAATATATTCCTACGAAGAACTTCGCCAGGCTACAAATTGTTTTCATGAGGATAACGAAATTGGGGAAGAAGGGAATGGGTTGGTCTATTTGGCAAACCTTCGGGGAGGAGGAACTGTGGCCGTGAAAAGACTTTATCAGGAAAATTCTTGGAAACTTGAACAGTTCATCAACGAGTTGCAGATATTTTCGAGCTTGAATCATCCACGCCTGGTTCGTCCTTATGGCTGTACCTCTGCAGGCACTCCAGAGCTGCTGCTTGTATATGAATTTGTTCCAAATGGGACCTTGGCCGATCATCTCCATGGGTATCGCAGAAACCCTAGGGGATTGTCATGGTACACTCGTTGGAACATTGCTCTTCAAACTGCCCAGGCCTTGGCTTTCCTTCACAGTGCTGATACGCCTATAATTCACAGAGATGTGAAATCCTCCAATATTTTCTTGGACAAGAATTTCAATGTCAAGATTGCCCGTTTTGGGTTTTGCGGGCTTGTGCCTGCAGATGCCTCATATGTCACCAGTGCTATACTGGGCACGGCGGGGTATATTGACCCAGAATACCTTAAATGCTATTACTTGACTGAGAAATCCGATGTGTACAGCTTCGGGGTCGTTTTAATGGAGATCATCTCTGCCAAATTAGCGGTGGACGTACATCGGAATACAGGGGAAATCAACCTTGCTAACATGGCAATATCAAAGATTCAAGAAGGGGCTTTGCATGAACTGGTGGATCCCCAGCTGGACATTGAAGTTAACCATCTGGTGAAGGCGATGGTCAGTGCTGTTGCAGAATTAGCCTTCAGATGCTTGGCTTCTGATAGAGATGACAGACCAGACATGAAAGAAGTTGTTGCTCGGCTTGAGGAGATCAAGCAATCATGTGGGACGCCAAGTGGTCCAGGTGAACGAGACTGGGGATCATCGTTTTCCAACACCAAACAGCCACCATTTTCTTCCATCTCTGTCGGAGACAAGTGACCCCGCAACACCAGTACACAGATTGGGTTAAGATTTAAGGTCACAGCTATAGTTGTGACATTTTAGGCCGGATGAACATTGTCTGTTTAGGCTCCAGATTATATGGTTCCGTATGGCTATTATATATATTTCAGCTGAGATTTTCATATATATGTTTATTTGTGTGACGAGATGCAGTAGTTTCAAACTATTGAATTGGAATTTGGATAAAGCTCGGGGAGAATAGATTATGCGAAGCCAGTCACGCTTACTGGTTGTGCAATGGCCATATTATAATAGGGAACAGTTTGTTCCTTTGTTGTATGGAGAATTGTAACACTGGTTAACTTTATTATTGATTGCATTATAAAGTGGGAATAAGTTGTTAATTTTATAATGTGAAGTGTAATAAGTTGTTAATTTTATAATGTTTTGTCTCCAGAAGTTTGTAAGTTTGTACGATGGAAGAAAAGGGTAAGATTGGTTAATTTTATTATTCAGAGTCTTATTTGGTACAATTGGAGTGATAACTATCGTTTGTACCATTTTGGTGATAATTATCTTATTCATTGTGGCTAGATCATTCTTTTTCATTTAATAAACTGATTAGCTTAGGTTAAGCTCTACCTAGTCATAAGAAATAGGTAATAAATTGTTAATTTTATAAAATTTTGTTTAAAAAAGTTTTCTGAGGATAAGATACATTTAATTTATTATTTTGATAAGTATTGTGTGGATGTAGATAATATTGTTTTTAAAATAATTATTAATTATATATAAGGAGATATAATTATTACAATATGATTAATATATTAGTGTTGTTTTTATCACTGTTTATTTATAGTTGATTAGATGTTTTAATTGTAATTGTATTGTTTATAATATGTATATGCTGAGGAGAATTGATTTTAGAGATTTTTTTTTTTTTTTTGCATTTTTATGTTATCAGCGTAGCTTTATTTTAATTTCAAATCTATCAAGTGTAGAGGGGTTCAAATCTCTCAAGGTGCAAACCTCTTTTTTAGTGCAAAACTTGAGGAAATGTTTTTACCTCAAGAGATTTGATCCCTCTCAATGCTTGATAGATTTGGAGTTAACACATAACGAATCCGAAGTTAAGATGATCTAGGCTAGTTTAACTATTTATTTATTTTCAAAAGAAGACAGATTCTTTTATTAATAAAAGCACTGGTTTTTTGTCCAATACATGTACATAAGTCTTCATGTTCAAGGATTAAATTGTTTTCATAAATCCATAGTATAGCTAAACTATTCTTATGGCTATTTTTGCTTACAATCGCAAAAATATTCTTACTATAAACCTTACAAAAACTCCATAATACAAGGTTGTATTTGCATAACATCAAAAAAATTCAGCTTATGAAAAATAACTAGAAAAAATGGATCCAGTCTTCTAGTCATGCATCTTGATGCTAAATGCATTGGTTGTTTCTTGCTAAATTTGCTCCTTGGGTTACATTGGATTTTACCTCCAAAGACTAAGATTTTGGAAATTTTATTTTCGATTGCTATTTCTAGGCCCTACCAAGAGCTAGGAATTTAACATGGTTGTTGGATGTTATACCCAGGCTCGAAGCATATTGAATCTATGTTTGATCGCCACGGCAAGGGATAACCCCTCTCGCTCCTTCAACCCCTTATGTTAGTTTAATTATTAATAATTATTAATGATTAATAATTATAATTATTAATTTTATCCTTTTATTTTGTTTTATTTTATTTTTTTATTTTATTTATTTATTTATTTTTATGTAATTTGATTTAGTAAAAATGCTAAATTAATAATTAAAATTCTTTATTTTATTTATTTTGTTTTTATAAATTTTTTTTTATTTTTTTTTATGTAAATTGATCTAGTCAAAATACTTACATAACATAACCTTACAACATCTCTTCCATACTTTAGGTTGTAGAGTGCTGTTGGGTGCAATAAATAGAGGTTTCCCTCTCGAAAAGACTTATGATTCATTATTCTCTATCGTTTTCAAGGTGTGAAGTTATTTTCATTTATAATTTTTGTTATTTGGGTGTTTGATGTGTAACATTTGGTATCAGTGTGAACAATCCTTGGTTTGGATCCTTAAATGACATAGTCTTTTACCTATGAATCCGGCTATACAATCTCAATCAAGATTATGGTGTTTTGTTATTTAAAATACAATTTCGAATGCATAAATGGATTCAACCCCCTAAAAGACCCTTGGGGCACTCGACTTCTACATATTAAACAACTTAAACTCAAATTTTGAAAAATATTTGGTGGATTTTGATTAAAATTAACGAGGAGAATGCTCTCAAAAAAAGTCAATCCGTATATAAGTTAGGCTACACACACACACACACACACACACACACACACACACGCACACACACAGAGATATATACATAAACTCTCAAACTACAAAGAGGACATATTGAAATATATTGGGTCAAAATTTCAAATTTTGGTTAGTTATACTTTTGGAAATATAAGTTGTGGAATTAGAGTTTTTTATTAGTTTTGACACTAGTGTCAAATAGCTATTCACGGTAAAATAATCATATTTGGAACTAGCAAGTCCAAATTGAATGCCACTAATTCCATTGAAAATATGACAAATCATAGTATTTCAATTTTAAATTCCAAAGTCATACATGAAACCTTTTATAGATGGAAAACCTTACAAGTCCGCTCTCCTAAAAGATATCCTCCATGGAAAGCTACCTTATATTTTTCTTTGGCCATTAGAATTTAATCAAACATGTGGAATTGCAAATAAGACAAATCAAATTTTAGACTTATAGGTGTAGAAATATCAAAGTTAAATTTGACACAATGTCAACCTACAAATAATCTCCAAATCAAGGTTTTCAAAAGGTATGTTAAACTGAAGCTTGCATATTTTTTTATTGGAAGATTTGTTTCAAGGGATTCAAAATGTGTGGTAAAGAGAAAATAGAGGATTGTTGGTAAATATTATTTTTTGACTCAAATAAAAAGAGGTGGTGTAAAAATATGTACGCAAGAAAAAACCTCTATGGAGCTCATCCATGATTCCTTAAGATTTTGGAAATTTAAGGAACTAGTTATCCCAATTGAGGAAACAATATAATGACATGGTTGATAATGTTTTGTAAAAGGTTGATTTAGAACATTTGTAATAAATCCTTAGAATGGAAATTAAAGATAAAATAGAAGAATTGATAAATCAAAAGATGCAAAGGTGGATGGGAAAAAAAGATAGAAGTTGAAGATGGGATGGAAATTTTGGTGGATTAAAAGACGAAATGATTACAAAATTCCATGGGGGTCATGCTCTTAAATTCCCTAGATTAGAGGTTTTGTAAAAGTGATATTGTGACCCAAGGAAATCATGAAATAAGGAGAACAAAATTGTTGAACCCTAGTCACATATGCAGATGATCTTAACACATATGGGGAACATAAAAATTGAGACCTAGAATCATGTCATTCATCAATACAAGATATATATTACCAGGGTCAACTGGATAGCAAATAACTTGATCCATAAATTGTTTTGGATATTCCACTAAACAATTCTTCATAATAGACTTGATAAATTATACTTATAAATATGAAATCTATGCTATTAGGGTTTATTTCTATTTATATTTCTAAAATATTTAAATTATTTTTTATTGTGAATGCATGCAAATTAAAATTTATGTAGAAAAAAGAGAACAACAAAATAAAATGTCATGAACCACATTTAACACAATAAATATCTTAGGAAACCCTTTCAGGAGAAAACCTAGCTGGAAGGGGATGCTGCTCTGATATCTTTCTCTAAATATAAAATGGTTACGAGTAGAAAAAAGTATGGCTTATGGCCCGTGAGCTACTACAATGCACAAATCCCTCTATGTGCTCTCTCCCTATCCCTCTCAGTTATCTTACTCACTTATGGAACAAATGAACTAAAAAATAATGGAACCTCTTTCATCCTAGTGACCTTGTTATAACACAACCTTATAACCTACTAGTGGTTAGGTTTGACTCTTCCATAGTAAGCTTATTTCTATTGGCATCCTATAATAGATGTGAACTTCTCTCATATTTTCTTGGACAAGAATTTCAATGTCAAGGTGGCTCGTTTTAGATTTTGTGGCTTGTGCCTACAAATGCATCATGTGTCACCATTGTTACACTAGACACAGCCAACTATATTGACCCAACTTACCTCAAATGCTATCAGTTGACTATGAAATCTGGTGTGTATAGCTTCGATGTTGTTTAATGGAGATCATCTTCAAAATTATTGGTGGACATACAACACAATACTTGGGAAATAAACTAGTAGATGGGCATTTGGACCTTGAAATTAACCATCTGGTGAAGGTCATGGTCAATGTTGTTGCAGAATTATCCTGCAAATGCTTGGCATCTAATGGAGATAGTAGACCATACATGAAAGAAGTTGTTGCTCGGATTAAGGAGATCAAGCAATCATGTGGGACGTCAAGTGTTCTAGGTGAACGAGACTAGGGAACACCTTCCAACATCAAATAACAACCATTGTCTCCCATCTTTGTCAAAGACAAGTGACCCCGCAACACCCGTACATAAATCTATAGCATTGTAATTCGGTTAAGATTAAGGTCACACCTATAGTTTCCATTGCTAGCAAGATGAACATTATTTATTTAGGCTCAAGATTATATGGTTCCACAATGGCCATGGCTATTATAAATAGTTCAGCTTAGATTTTCATTTCATACATATGTTTATTTGTGTAACGAGATGTAGTAGTTTCAAAATATTGATGAATTGAAATTTGGATAAAGCTCATGGGGAGTGTTACAGATCCATTTGGGCACATCAACCCCAACTTACAAATCAATACTATTAGGGCCTATGAAACCCTAATTTAGTTGTTACATGCCCTAAAGAAGTCAACCATCAGAATTCCTAGCTTCCCAAGAAGTTCCGTGACTAAAATCATCCAGAAACTACCTCTAAGAAGATCAATGCAAGCATGCCTTCATTAGGGTGCACTGTAGTGCAGTCTAATACACTGATAGGGTGTTATGTAGCGCACTTGAGCCCTCTTTGTCCTGCGCTCAGCAAGTTTGAGCAAAACTACATTGGGGTTTGGGAATATTCTTATCCATTAGATGCATCTAGAAGTTTCCCAAGTTTATCTACTCCTTTGAGCTTGAATTTGTATGAGGTAGGGAGTTAAGGAACATCAATCCATTTATCCCTTCCTCCATGGAACTAAATTCTAAGTTTGGGAGGGCATTCATTATCACCATTTATGGCGTAACTTCCTTCATTCACCTATAAAAAGACCTCTAATCTAAGTGATTAGAGGTTGGCTAGGATGGAAATCATTGAATTATAGGGAGATGTTGTTAGTATGAGACTTGAGTTGATTTCAAGTATTGTAATGAGGTAAAAATGTCTTGCTTGTTATGAGGAGAGGATGGGATTGAACTAGAGGAGTGATGTTGAATCAAGCAAATTGGGTTCTAACTCTTCCTTTTACTAATAAAGTGTTCAAAGCTTTTTCCATATGCTTGTATTGTCCATCGATGCTTTCATATGCGTATCATGGACTTGATTCCATGCTATGTTTAATCAATAGATCATTATCATATGCTTTGATCGGTTTTTGTCGTCTATTTGTGTGCAGGTACTCTTCAAGCATGTTGAAATAGCAACAAGAAATGCTAAAAATAGAAGTTCTATAAATATCATTTTAAGATACATTCTAATTTTAGTTAGTCGCTGAACTAAAATTGAGAATTAAAATTCTAATTTGATCTTAGCTTGTTTGTAAAATAATTAATTAATTCATCTTGAGTTAATTAGTTGTAGGAAATAAAACGTGAAGTTTATGTGAAGACATGCAACAGTTTCTCAATTAATTGAGGAAGTTATCCCTTGATTAAGGAGATCAAGATGAGTTGTAATTTGAGTTGTAATTAGTTAGCTTAGTTATCTGAGTTAAGTCCAGTTAGATTAGTTCCAATAGTTTGTGGAACTGATTGTGAGTTCAGTTAGTTAATGCATGCATGCATGTAACTGCTGCACTTCAGATAACTGAATATTCTCTCATAAATAACTCATGCATGTCAGTTTAATCAGAGACCCAATTGAGATTAGGTTATGGGACAGTGTACTATTAGTTGTAGGAATATTCCATGGAGGATATCTCTTGCATGCAGAAGGAATTAATTCCTTGGATATTGCGCAGTTACTTTTGAGTTTGATGGTTGTGTGATGAGGCCAATTCACACAGGTGGCAGCATTAGACCCCAAGAGAAATTGCGTAAGGAAATAGGAGGTTTGGAGGGCTAGAGGATGGCATATGTTGTGTCTATTCAGTCTGTGAGTTGTATTGTTCGATTTTACTGAGAGATGGATGACTTGTGAGTTGAAGCTTTGTGTAATATGAACATATTTCCACTTGTATGATATTACATAGATTGGGGTTTTAGGCTGAGTCTTTCCCTAGAGTATTCTTCTGTGTTCATGTGCAATTGCTTTCTCATTCTCAATTATATGTGTTCTATTTCATCTTGTTCATATTCGATTAAGCTTCTGCAAGTTTGTTGTAGAAGTAGATCTTGCATTTTTCTTTAGTATATTGCATAATCTGTTGATCTACAGTGAGAAATTCTACATGGTATCAAAGCAAAGGTGATCAAAGCGAAGAACGGTATACAAGAAGGGAGAAGTTCGAAGTTTGAAGTTCTTGAATGTAGAAATCGAGTTCTTATCACATCTCAATTTGACTAATGGCATTCAACGGTTTAAGACTTGCGTATGCCCTTGATGGTAGCTTGAATTATATAGCCTGGAAGGATCGCATGGAAGTAGTATTAGAGGATAACGGTCTAAAGGACTTCATTGATCAAGAAGTCCCCAAGCTAGCAGTGGCTAATGCTAGAGAATTGGTGGAATGGAAGAAATGTGTGGCAGCAAGGAAAATCCTTATGGAGGGAGTTCAAGACCACATAGTCTCGAGTCTCCATGGGAAGGAGACATCATTTTCGATGTGGAAAACATTGAAAGATCTATATCAGAATAGTAGCGATCAAAGGAAGTTGGCATTGAAAGACAAGCTTCGGAAAATCAAGTGCGAAAAGGGCGACACGATATCTACATATCTGAACAAGCTCACCACCTACAGGGATGAGCTTGGAAGTGTAGGGATCACAACAGTCGATGATGACATGGTGAGTCTTGCACTCCTCGGTCTTCCTAAGAGCTAGCATAACTACTAAGACTCAGTAAATGGAAGAGAGAAACTACCAGATTGGGAACGACTTTGGTCAGATCTCATGTAGAAGGAGATAAGAAGAAGCACTAGAGATGGATCCTCATCAAAGAAAGATGATGAGGAAAATCTAGCCTTAGCGAGTAAGGCGAGGAAAGGGAAAGGGAAGGCATCCCATTCCAAATCCAGTTCTTCCCATGGTGGGAAGAAGTTTGACAAATCGAAAGTGTGATGCTTTCATTATCATGAGGTGGGCCATTATGCTACGAACTATCCATAGAAGAAATCCAAGAAAGGATCCTCGAAGGGATTTGATGGTGAGGCATTGGCCTCACAGTTTGAGTTGGATTTCTCTCTAATCACATGCATGATTTCATCCATGGTGGGATGTGTTTGGTACCTGAACAATGGAGCTTCATTCCACATGTTCGGTGACAAGAATCTATTCAGTACCTTGGAGGAGAAGGATCTCTAGATGTAGATCGAGATGGGCGATGATGGAAAGTACCGTGTTTCAGGTGAAGGTACAATTGTGTTTCATAGGGAGCATGTAAAGTATGTACCAAGTCTGAAGAAGAATCTTGTGTCCATTGCTATGCTAGAAGATAAAGGTTATGATGTAGTCTTTAGTAAAGGAAAGGTATTCTTGAGGCATATCGGCACTGGATAGACCAAGAGGATAGGGATTCAAGTTAAGAATCTCTACAAGCTGGAGGTAGATGACTGTGTTGCATTGAGTTCCAAAGTTGAGTTGGTGCAGAGCCAAGATGTTGGTGAGCTATGGCATATAAGATTGGGAAACTTGCACCATGGAGCCTTGAAGATCATGCAGCACATTTCTACCGGACTTCCCAAGGGAAAACTGGAGCAGACGGATACATGCAAAGGTTTTACCTTGTGTAAGTATGCAAAATATTCCTTTCAGGATCGAGACAGTAGAGCTGGAGCAATCCTAGAGTGAGTTCACATAGATGTTTGTGGACCATTCTCTACAGCCTCCACTGCTAAACAAAGGTACTATGTTATTTTTATTGATGATTTTTCTCGTAGATGTTGGATCTACTTTATGAAAAAGAAGGATCAGACCTTCTTTAGGTTTTGTGAGTTTAAAACCCTGGCAAAGAAAGAATATGGAAAGAAAATAAAGGCCTTGCATAGCAACAATGGTGGAGAGTATGTCTCCCAACAGTTTAAGGACTTCTGTGCTACAGAAGGAATTAAACGGGAGTTGATGACACACCATATCTCACAACAGAATGGGGTGGTCAAAAGGAAGAACATATCGATTGTGGGAGCAGCTCAAGCGATGTTGCATGACAAAATCCTACCACTGCACTTGTGGGCTGAGGCATGCAATACAACAGTATACTTGAAGAACAGAAGCTTGCATCGTATACTGGGCATGAAGACACCTTTGGAGGTCTTTTCCGGTAAGCAACCAGATGTGAGTCACTTCTAAATCTTTGGATCATCGATTTATTGCCATGTGACCAAAGATGCACGAAATAAGCTAGATCCAATAGCTGAGTTGGGAATACTTGTGGGGTACACAGATACACACCACAACTATCAGGTGTTCCTGCCTACCAGTCAGAGGACAGTGGTACATAGAGATATGAAGTTCAACGAGCAGAAAGCCATGCGAGTATCACTTGAGAGGGAGCTCAAGTTGCATGCAGAGGAGGAACTTTCAGTTCCTAAGGAGGAGGAGCCTCAGATTGATGTGGAGCAGCCGCATGCATAAGATCCTGGAGTGGAGACATCCACTCATGATGAGTCTTCCAAAGATGCACGGAAACACTCAAGGGAAGCTGACAGGTTGATGCTAGATGTGTGGGAAAATATGGGACAACCATTTTCTCAATGCAGATAGAGGAGGTCACCCTAGCGGTACACTGGTTACATCGCCCTGGTTGAGGAGTGTGTAGAGTCCAATCCATCTTCATTCGAGGAGGCAATGCAGCAACTGGTCTGGGTTGATGCAATGGTGGAGGAGTACAACTTCATCATTCGGAACTGTGTTTGGGATGTTGCCCCAAGACCTTAGGACAAGTCAGTGGTGAGTTCCAGATGGCTTTACAAGGTAAAGCAGTCAGCTGATGGTAGTGTTGAGAAACATAAGGCAAGTTTTGTTGCTCGTGGTTTCTCACAGGTCGAGGGGATCGACTACGATGAGACCTTTGCTCCTATAGCCAGGTACTCATCTATCAGATCAATGTTGGTACTATCATCTCAGATGGGTTGGAAGATCCATCAAATGGATATGAAGACAACGTTCCTCAATGGGAAGATTGAGGACGAGCCGTACATTGAACATCCATAATGTTTCGAGACCTTCGATCATGAGTTGTATGCGTGCCGACTCAAGAGGGCTCTATATAGGTTGAAGCAAGCACCTCATGCTTAGTACACTAGGATTGATAGCTATTTCACTGGGTTGGGCTTCACCAAGAGTGAAGCATATGCGAACCTTTACCACATCATGGTAGAAGGTAAGCCATTGATCATTGTTCTTTATGTAGATGATCTAATTTTGATAGGTGATGATCAGCTAATAAAGTCTTGCAAGGAGGACCTTGGAAGAGAGTTCGAAGTGAAAGACATGGGTCTTATGCACTACTTTCTAGGCATGGAAGTGTGGTAGAAGGATGGAGAAGTTTTTGTGTCTCAAGGCAAGTATGCCAATGAGATACTCAAGTGGTTCCACATGGAGAAGTGCAAGCCTATGCAGACTCCTCTAGCTGGTAATTGGAGGAAGGAGGATGCTACTTTAGGTGAGGTAGTAGTTGCTAGTGTTTATCGACAACTTGTGGGCTTATGTATCTAGTGAACACACGACCATACTTATGCTTTGTAGTGAACCAGCTGAGTCAAGCTATGGTTCAGCCTACCAAGCTATTTTGGGAGACAGTGAAGCATGCGATGAGATACCTCAAAGGCACATCTCAGTATGGATTGTTGTATAGACAGACAAAGGGAGTGAAGCTTCAAGGATTCACAGATGTGGATTGGGCAGGGAATCCATCAGACCGGAAGAGCACTTCTGGAAGAATCTTCAACCTTGGTTCAGCTGCAGTTTCCGAGTACAACAAGAAACAGAGGTTAGTTGCACTTAGCTCAACATAGGTTGAATACATGGCTGCCAACCAGGCTACATGTGAGGTCATTTGGATGCGGAAGATTCTAGTGGGACTGTTTGATCGGAGGATGGATCCAATTGTGATCTACTGCAATAATCAGAGTTGTATCAAACTCTCTAAGAATCCAGTTTTTCATGACAGGTCTAAGCACATTGATATCCGGTATCACCATCTCCAAGACTGTGTGGTCAAGAGGATCATGTTGTTGTTGTATGTTTCGACTGAGGAAGAGGATGCAGATATTTTGACTACGGCATTGTCAAAATGCAAGTTCGAGTTCCACAGAGACAGGATTGGGGTTACTAATAATCCCTTTCCTGTTGATAGGGAGTGTTGAAAATAGCAACAAGAAATGCTAAAAATAGAAGTGATAAAAATAGCACTGCTATAAATAGCATTTCAGGATACATTCCAATTTTAGTTAGTCCCTGAACTAAAATTGAGAATTAAAATTCAAATTTGATCTTAGCATTTGTTTGTAAAATAATTAATTAATTCATCTTGAGTTAATTAGTTGTGGGAAACCAAACATGAAGTCTATGTGAAGACATGCAACAGTTTCTCCATTGATTGTAGGAAGTTATCCCTTGATTAAGGAGATCAAGATGAGTTGTACTTTGAGTTGTAACTAGTTAGCTTAGTTATCCGAGTTAAGTCTAGATAGAATAGTTCCAATAGTTTGTGGAACTAATTGTGAGTTCAGTTAGTTAATGCATGCATGCATGTAACTGCTGCACTTCCATTAACTGAATATTCTCTCATAAATAACTCATGCATGTCAGTTCAGTCAAAGACCCAATTGAGATGATGTGATGGGACAGTGTATTATCAGTTGTAGGAATATTCCATGGAGGATATCTCTTGCATGCAGAAGGAATTCATTCCTTGGAGATTGCACAGTTACTTATGAGTTTGATGGTTGTGTGATGAGGCCAATTCACACAAGTGGCAGCATTGGACCCCAAGAGAAACTGCGCAAGGAAATAGGAGGCTTGGAGGACTAGAGGAAGGCATACGTTGTGTCTATTCAGTCTGTGCGCTGTATTGTTCGATTTCACTGAGAGATGGATGACTTGTGAGTTGAAGCTTTGTGTAATTTGAGCATATTTCCACTTGTATGATATTACAAAGATCGGGGTTTTAGGCTGAGGCTTTCCCTAGAGTATTCTTCTGTGTTCATGTGCGATTACTTTCTCATTCTCAGTTATATGTGTTCTATTTGATCTTGCTCATATTCGATTAAGCTTCCACAAGTTTTTTGTAGAAGTAGATCTTGTATTCTTTAGTATATTGCATAATCTGTTGATCTACAGTGGGAAATTCTACAAAGCGGATTAAGTACGGAAAGGAGCAACAAAATTGGTCAAGGGAGATAAGGAGTAAGAGAAAGCTTTAGGTAGGCTTGTTTATTGTCTTATTTAAACTATTGGTCATGGACAAAGTAGAGAATGCTTTGCACTGTTGTTCTAGACTTAGCTACTAGTCTAGAGGTTTAAGTGTTTATCCGTAGGCACTAAAACTTCCCAAAACAAATTGGCAACTCCACTAGGGACTGATCATCCATCTTAGTAGCTTATCCACCTCCTTAGACTTGACATACTTTACTTGCTTTAATTCAGCCTTTTGCATTGAATTTTGGTCAAAATTTGAGGTTAGATGACTCTTGAGTGGCCTCACAGGAATCAGCGCAGGCTAGCCTTAGAAACAGTGTGTTGTAGTGCACCCTCCAATTAGAGACAGTGCACTGAAGTGCAGTTACTCCCTCTTTGGCCTACGCTAATCTTCCTAGGGTCAGATTTCCCCCCTTGGAATTAAATTTTTTGCCAAAAAACCTCTAATTTCTTGTTTACTGATTGTAAATGGATGTCATGTCTCAGAAAATAGTTTTTCATCTCCTTTGTCAGCCCTACTTTGATTAGATTGATTAATGTTTTCTTTGTCATTATCAGTCTATAGTCAAAGTTAGAATATAGTTGATTGATCTTTGTCAAAATAAAATGTCGTAAAACCGTATTTTCCTTCGAAAATTGAATTGTTGTAAAGTCTTCCTTTCCTTGAAAAGAAATTGTCACAAAATCGTCATTTTTATGAAAAGCGTTTATTGATCGATTATGCATGTTTCCTTTTTGTTCATCATAACATTAAGGGATTTGAAAAGAAATACATGCATTTTGCATTATAGATATTGTAGTTTTTGAATTCTTGAAAGGAATAGCTAGGGAAATTGCATTAGATGTTCTCTTTGCTATTTGTCAAAGATTTGATTGCTCTATCCCTACTAGCTAAGGATTTTCATCGTTAAATTGAATGGAAAGAATGCTTATCATGATAGTTTCATTTTAGGAATTGAAAACATACAACATGGTGAACCTTGAAAGGCAAATTATAAATAAGATCAACTTAAAATTTATTTAAATTTACCTAATGGAGCATTGTTACCTAACGAAAAACATCTAGAGGTCTAGGCTAGAGACGTGTCCCGGCGTCGTAAAACAAAGTAGTTGTTGCTAACTTGTCTGCAATACATCCCAAATGTGATACCTCATTCCACGTACGTGAGTATATCGTAGCTCATCTACATAGCTTCAGATATATAGGGTGGTGTTATAGTACATGAAGTATATGGGAATGCTCTCACTATGCGGTTTTTCATTAGACAACGCTTATACGAATTGGGCCTCCACGTACTTTTGGGTATATATGGGAGGACAACACTAGGTTTCTATCCATCCTTAAGTAATCAAGTCAGCTACCTTATACACTATGATACAATGAACATAACATTTGGGGAGATAGTCTACCCGTACTTCTCGGTTTGCCGGGAGGTATTCTACAATTCACATTTGCTTGGTAAATCTTTTGCCTAGATTATCCCTATTTTGTTTTGTTATGTTACTTTGATTAAAATAAAATTAATTGACCACGGATAACATCCTCCATACTCACTCCTTAGTTGATATTAAGTTGAAACATATGGTGACAAATATGGAGTCCACTAATCAAGGAATTCCTTTTGATGGGAATCCAGTCCTTTTTCCTCCTTTTGGAAATATTGGTGCTCCATATATGGCTACATTGTCCCTTTTGGGATTTACCATTGGCTTGCTAGTATGGTTGTTTTCAACCTCCTTGGTTAAAAATGTCATGATTCCTCCATAATCAAGTACACCTCGAACTAGACAAAATCAACCTCTAGTTGATCCTAAAGTTGACCCTTTGCCTTCTTCCTCAGTTCTTTCTTCCTCCCCGTATTCCTCTTCACCTAGTGAAAGTATCGATACTAGTAACTAGGTGGCTAAGAAGAAGAAGAAGAAGAAATTCAGCAGAGGGGAAACCAAGCAACCATTTCTTTGAATGCAACATCTGATGAGAAACTGTCCATCAAGCCTCACAAGGTTCGATATCCATGCAAACTTTGGACGAGGGACCATCTTCTTCGATATTTCTTAGATCTTTGTACGGGGGTCCTGATATTTCTCAGATCTTAGAAGAATGGTCTTCTCGTTCACATCATCCTGTATCATCAACTTTTGGAGATCATGTTAGTGACACACCATCAACTAGTGGTAGTAAAGTTCGTGAAAAGAATGGAAAATTTAAGTTTCCATGTAGGTTATGTGAAGGGAATCACCCTATTCACCTTTGTCCCTATCTGGATGAAGCCAAAAAAGTGTTGGATAACCGTCATGCTTCACCATAGCGACTTCCATCTGGTTATAGGAAACTCTCCCTAAATCCTTCATTAGTTGATGAATTAACTTACCAAAATCAACCATCGGTCAAACCCACTCTCTCTGAAAGTGAATCCTATGAGTCTATACCCGACCCAAATCAACCGGTAGAGGTAACAATTGACTCGATTTCACCTTCAGTAAATTGTAATTTTCTCGAAGAGAATGAATATGATACCACTTAAGTTCTTTTTGTTTCTTCAGATTCAAATGAGCTTGGGGACAATCCTCCTATTCTATCAAGATAGGAGGAAAATCCTCCCACTCTCGTATCTCAAGGGGTTAATTCTCCTGTTTCTATGGTACCCCCTCTAAGTAGTCTAGTCACTTCCTTTGATTGGAACTGACTAGCAAGATTTTGTCTTCCTTCGTATGTGCCTTTCTAGATCATAGTACAAGTTTGTAATATGATTGTATATGGCACTATTATAGATGAAGGTGCATCTATGATTATCCTTTCCTCAACTGCTTGGCAAATGCTTGGTTCGCTGCCGCTTGTGCTTGTTACCCACAATTTGTTGGGTTTTAACAGAGGAACTAGTCAAC
Organism: Pinus taeda; assembly: GCA_000404065.3. Taxonomy (NCBI): domain Eukaryota; kingdom Viridiplantae; phylum Streptophyta; class Pinopsida; order Pinales; family Pinaceae; genus Pinus; species Pinus taeda. The sequence goes on from APFE030997065.1 coordinate 123,406, forward strand.
CATTAGGGATCCTTCCTCAATTGCGTATTACTTTGGGAGGAAAAATCATTTATCTAAATGTGATGGTAGTACCAGGCCCTTTATATTAAAATTTACTTCTTGGGCACGACTGTGTTTATGACATGGGAGATATTGTTTCAACACTCTTTCGAGTGATTTGTTTCCCGCATGAAGGAAAAATTGTCACGGTTGACCAGCTTTCATTTCCAGGTCCAAATATGCCTCCTAGTCAACCATCTTCCATACTTGGTCCTTTTGTACCAATGGTATCATCCCCCCCATGAGTTACTTATGTGGAAACTTGTTCCATACCTACATCAACTGACAATCAATTCAGAGATGTTGTACATCATGTACTGGGGGCATTGGAACCAGATCTCTCATTCATGACCTCTTATGAGTTGTGATTGAATCTGAGGATAGTTCATTGTCTTGTGTCAACCTCATTAAAAAATGAAACCACGGATATGAGGATAGTTCTTTTATTGTGTCAACCTTGTTAAAAAATGAAGCAGGTCCATGAGGATAGTTCTTTTACTGTGTCAACCTCGTTAAAAAAATGAAACAGGTTCATGAGGATAGTTCTTGGTCTTTTGTCAACCTCGTTAACAAATGAAACAAGGAATATGAGGATAGTTATTTTATTGTGTCAACCTCATTAGAAAGTGAAACAAGCCCACGAGGATAGTTCCTCGTGTTGTGTCAACCTCGTTAAAAAATGAAACCAAGGATATGAGCAGAGTTCCTTATCTTGTGTCAAGCTCGTTAAAAAATGAAACAAGGAATCTGAGCAGAGTCCATTGTCTTGTGTCAAGCTCATTAAAAAATGAAATAAGGTCCCTTGGATAAAAGTTCCAAATCTAGTATTTGATTAGATCTCATAAAATCGTAGTTGAGTCTTTCACTTGTTCTCATAAAAGAACCTTCATTCCATCCACCTGATAGCCACGAGAAGTCTACTTAGGTGAATGCAATGAAGCTTGGGGCATGCACCTAGTGGTAAAGTTGAGCTTCCCTATAAGTTATGTGAAGGGAATCACCCCATTCACCTTTGTCCCTATCTGGATGAAGCCAAAAAGGTGTCGGATAATTGTCATGCTTCACTGCAACGACTTCCATCTAGTTACAGGAGACTCTCCCTTTCATCATGACGGGGGCATGTAAACCAATCTCAAGCATAGTTCTTCATTTCAAGCTTGTGTAAAAATGAAACTGAATCCAAGCATAGTTGTTTGTTTCAAGCTTGTGTAAACATGAAACAAAATCCAAGCATAGTTCCCTATGGTTCAAGCTTGTGTAAAAATGAACCCATTTCCATTTTTAACCCTCTTGATTGCCATTCTATCAGCCTTTTACGTCAGATGAGCGTTTTTTTTTTCATGCCACTGCCACCATCCTTTTGGCCAATCATACGCTTTCACTTGGTTGTTTTACCTTTTTTGAGGAACAATTGCAATGGGTGGTCTTATTAGCCAGCCTCTTCACATAAATCAACATGTTTTGAGAAGTTCCAACATCACCAAAACTAGTTGCTACCCTAGACACCACTCATTCCTCAAAGTGGAGTCCTCTTTAATCTCTTTTCAGACTCTTTAAACATGAAAAGATTGTCGAGCACTTGCCCTTTCTAGCTCATTAACGGATTGTAAATGATATCTCTCTTGTATTATTTTACGCTTTTTTGGACTTGAGAGATTAATTTACAGAAAAGAACTTGTGGATTTTTCTTTTTGTCCCTTTTCAAACTCTCTAAACATGAAAAGGACCGAGTTATATTTGTCGTTAAACTCGTTAAAAACATCAAATAGCGAAAAACTTGTCCATCTAGACAAGACCGAGTTTCACCTTCACTAGACTCATTAAAACATCAAATAGTGATGGATTCACCGGAAGGGTGACATTATACAACAATCATATGTTATCCTCCTCAAGATTGATTAAAAATAAAGAGGCATTGGTCAGCAATGACTGGGGAAAATTGGAAAAAGGGGAAAATACTTTATGGTAGCAAGTCACTCTTGAACATGACACTTTCACCTCATCACCATGACTATGTGGGTTGGATCATTCAACTTGATCGTTATCACACCATTGGTCTATCATACCATCCATTATTTTGTTTTTGGGTCAATGCTACCAATTCATCTTAGTGTCGCTGACATGTTTAAGAGAAGTCATTCAGTCAAACTTCATCCTTTGCAATACCGTAAACCTTCATTTTCATGACCGCCATTCCTAAACCTTTTGTCGTCAGTCGATTCTCATCTCCAAAATCAGTTACGTCATTTGATTTCGTTGATGTGGGATACATCAAGGCCCTCCTGCGATGAGTCGCTTCTTGTTGACATCAACACATTATCCAAGAAGTTGACTTAGAAACACCCCTTCAGTACCTTGAGGCTTGCATACATCAATGGCAGGTTTCTCACTTCCGGAAATAGGTTGATATCACTGGCCTTCGACCGAAAGACTTTGTATGGTGTTTGACATCAAATCATTTATTCACACTATGCAAAATGTATTGTAGTACCTTGATGGTAATTATCATTGTTGTGGAGGTAAATCCCCTCTGCGGACAGAGGCGATCCCGCTAGCCCCACAGGGGTCTAGCAACAATCATACACGCTGCATGCAAGTTCCTAATTGCACAATTTAAAAGTCGATCAGAAAGACCAACCTGGGATCCAACGCTATTTGCCATGGGAGAAGTGTCGCTCCTGTCCTTTAGCTTTGGCCGGTCACTATCCTTGCGCTCCACGCATGGACACCTGCACAAATGAAGAACAACCCAAAACAAGCGTAAAATCCAATATCATACAATCATATATCAGTCAAGCAGGATATAATTCAAATATTACCAGAAGAACATGTGAATGGAACCATAATAACAGTCTCTTATTATTCAATAGAAAAAAGAAGAAGAATTACAACCAATGAAGGCTTGACGCCGCAAATCTCCTCCAACTGGGTCAGCAGTCCAACATGTCTTTCAAAATCACTTCCTCTCTCAACAATCCGGCAGCATAACCTCTCTTTCAGCTCTCACTATCAATTTTAGCATAAGCCTCAACACTCTGACACTATCATTAGCACTAGCCTGTTCAATGTGAGGTGACAGGCTTTTATGGATGGAAGAGGTGGAAGCATTCATCGTATCCGGACACCTATCGAAGATTTGGCATTGTCCTAGAATAGCCTTTGGACTGAGTTGTCATTGATGAAAAAGATGACACTCGATCGTATCCATGGGATTTTTCCTCAGGGAACTGCATGAGTAATGGAGGAAAAAACATTTCAGTGCGTGTTGGCCAAAAATCATGACTAATTTTGTGTGGCGTGGGCTTTGTTCTGTGACAGCGTGTCTATGGGCACGCCCTCTTTGTTGGAACTGAGCCATTGGCGCGGGTCGGACACTGTGGACCCGCGCTAATGAAAAAAGGGTATTTTCCAAGGTTAATCTTCAAAGGGTGTCTTCAGGGATATTGAAGTTCATACTTAGGAGACCTCAATGCAAGTGTTTTTCAAGTTGTGCCACTGGTCATAGGTCCGTAAATGTGTCCTCCAATGTGTGACAGTGGGGGGTAACAAGGACGGTGATCAACGGTGGCAAATTACTGCGTCACAGATGCCCCCTAAAGCATGAGCCTCGAGAGAGAGAGAGGTGAAGTTCTTTACAAGATCATATCCAACTGCCACCGAGAATCTGCATGGAGAGATACAGTATGATAGTTCAAATACATGATATATGTGGTATGGGCGCAGCCATCCATTGACAGAGTACATAATAATCAAGATCCATAGTATGGATGCAGCCATCTAGTTGGGATCGATGAATAGACTCAGGTATGGTCGAAGCCATCCAGTGAAAGAGTCATGTATCAAAATCACGCCTGGATTACAACAGACACAATCCAGGGTCTTGCGCTCCACCTCGACCTGAACACAAGTACAAGTCCTAAGCATGTGAACATGTAAGCTAAAGTCGAACATGCATGGACATCGTCTGATTACCAGTCAATAATGAAAACTGTTAACAGACGCGAGAGGTACCACCAATAATGACAATGGTCCTCAAGATACTACAGGTACAGTCTACGGCGTGTGAATGCATGAGCCGACGTCGAACACCCGCAGAGTTATCCGATCGGAGGCCAATGATGAAAACCTCGCGTCGAATACGAAGAACCTGCCATTGAGGCATGCAGGCTCCAAGGTACCGGAAGGGAGTCTCTAGGCCACTTTCTTGGATAATGCGCTGAAGTCGACAGGAAGTGGTCTTTGTCGAAGGTGGGCCATAATGTTTCCCACATCATCGACGCGAGATGGGAAGATACAATGTTGTGAAATGAGACTTATGAACTATCAAGTGGAGGCGGTTTCTTTCAGAGGTCAACTTCTCTTGAACATATTGACGGCACGACAGTGAAGTTGGCAGTATTTGACATCACTAGATCAGAGGTCATGGTGACGAGGCAATGAGCAAAAGAGAGGTCAAATAGGATCACCCGAACCCACGGAGGCCAGTGAAAATGAAGTGAGATGTTCCCACCCTGACACGAAAGCAGAAGAGTGCCATGTTCAAGAGCGACATACTGCTGACACGACTTATGATTATGGTTCCAAA
>APFE030997072.1:0-23155 GCA_000404065.3 Pinus taeda
TACACTCTTGAAATAAAAAGTCGTCCCTGGGTTGACAAGTAATGTGACGTAATTAGGAGTTAAAAAGAGAGCCTTTTATCGCTTCACATTTTGGCGCTGTTGCCGGGGAGAGTGTAGCCATTTCTAAAGGGTAGTGTGAATCTGATGAGTGCCTGCTAGGGAGGAGTTGGATCTTAAAAACGGAAGGTAAGAACCTGTACGGAGCATGTAAAAGCCCTGCTCCCCCGTCCGCTTTCCAGCAGGACTGTTAAAGAACCTAGGGTAGAAATAGATGTTTGAATTTTTGTGTGCATAATTAGGAAAAAGATAGAAATTTTTAAAACTGAATCATATGATCTCACGCAAGTGGTGATGTAAGCACCACCCATTTCACTAACCGATTGACAGGAACATTTGAAGAAGGAGCCTTGAAGAAACACATGAAGAACATCTTCTATTATGGTAAGAAATGGATCATGCTTCTACTTTTGAATTTCCTATCAAAGATCTAAGAGTGACACAAATGCACATAATTCCCCCATCTTTACCAAATTTTCATGGTTTAGCAAATGAAGATCCACATACATTTTTATTTGAGTTCGAAATACTTTGTAGGGGATATGATTATTTGAAAGTGTTTCCTCTTACTCTAAAAGGAGCAACTCTCCGATGGTTCATGAGCCTAGGTGGGAATTGCATCCAATCATGGGAGGACGTGAAAAACATATTCTTGAAGAAGTACCAAGACTATTGCAAATACAATGAAGATATTTTCGATATGATACAAGGGGAAGATGAAAGCTTGGAGGACTATGTAGATCGATTTCAATACAACCTTCAAAAATCAAAATATAAGCATTTGGAGAAAGAGATCTTAAAAACATGCCTTCTTAAAGGAATCAAAGATAAGTTTTTAGAACTCTTAAATCTGATAGGAAAAGGTGATGTTTTTCAGTTGTCATATGATGATGTTTGTGAGTTGTGCATAAGGTATTCAAGAGGAATCTCCAAGGCTGGTAAGAATTCTAGAGATGTTTGTTCCTTCTTTTCCAAATCTGCTACAAGAATAGGAGACATAAGAGCTGAAATCAATGTTTTATTTGAAAATTTTAAAGTTGATTTTATTAGCTCTCTAAATGAAAAATTGGATGTTTTGCAGGTTCATAAAAATGAAGAAATTGATGAAGTGTTTTTCACTCATGACCGAAAGGAGCATACCATAGATGGTTGTTCTTCCTTATCTAATTTGGAAGTGGCATATCAAAGAGGTAAGGACGCTGCAACAAGGTCAAAACCATGGAAATCATGGCCTACAGGTATGGTTCAAAACACTTCCTCTCCACTTTCTTATTTGTATAATCCATTATGGAATACTAATGTGTTAGGGTAGCCATGTCAATCTCAATATAACCACCAGCAATTTTGTCTACAAGCTTGGAATGGTTCACCTTATGATTGCATGACTACTCTCCCTCATCTTGTAGCACAAGCACATTCTCCATATTCTCCACCGGCTCTTTTGCAACATCCTGCTTGCATATCATATTAATCCACTCAACCCAATCAACCACATCATCACAATGCTCCATTCTTTACACATTTTCCTGCTCAACTAATTCCACACCCTCACCACAATAAACAAGTACAACATGCTTACAATGTTGAACTGCAAAATTTACCCACCCTTCCCACCCATTCTATCTCACATGTGTTATTAGAGAAAACTTACAATGAGATTCAGAATGTTTCAAATGCAAAAATTGTTGAAGCTATGGAAGAAAACGAGGCTTCTTTTACTATGCATCAACAAGCTATTTTAAAAGCTCAAGAACTTCATGATATGATGGCTATGCGAAATCAAGAAAGTAAAGGATATATTGAAGATTGGTTTCACTCCATCATTTTTTTGCAACATCACTCTATGCTTCAACAATTTTTGATACCATTTTTTCAGGGAAGTTGGCTTCTCATACCCTAATTTTCATCAATATGCATATTTCAAATTTGGGTATGTGCATACATGGAGCCCTATTGCGAAGATGGCTCCACTGGACGTAATCATATACGTATTCATATTCATTTTTCAAATCAAAATAGGTTAGTCTAAAAAATAAAATAAATAAGGGAATAAATAAATGCATTTTGTTTTTTTATGTAAAATTAGTTGTTTTTTGTTGCAACATGCTATGCAAATCAACACTGGTGATATTTTTTTAATTCATTTGTGTATGTAGATGAATTATAATGGAAATAATAGTTCTACAGACACTTATATTCATTTTTATCATCAATATGAAAAAATGCTTGAATATCATTTTTTGGCTTGCGGGCTTGATGAGATTTCTGGGAAAACAGTTGGGACAGTCATGTTTTGAGGGACCAAAAGGGAATATTTTTAAAACCTGTTTCTATCCTAAGTATCCCTTGATGTCTACTTTCCAACTCAATTTGAATCACTCAATTTGGATTTGAAACGAAAACGTTAGAACCAAAACATTGACCGGATGTCTAGCGGGCAGCTCAGGAATAGAGTTGGGACAGTCAGTTTTTGGAAGCCTAAACGAATGAATTTTTAAAACCGGTTTCTATGGTAGATTCCCCTATGAATCTAGGTTACAATGTAATTGGAATCACTCATTTTTGATATCGTATGGGGAAGTTATGATCAAAATACTGACTGTCTATCGTAAATCAATATCCTTAAAACTCTGTTTTTCGGACTGTTTCTTACAATATTTGACCTATCAATTATTTTTTTCTTCAAAACCTGTTCCTATTAGAGATAAATAAATTAATCTACTTTCATTTCCAATTTGAATCATTCAAATATGACATCAAACGGAAAAGTTATGCTTGAAATATCAATTGTTTGTCTAAGTTGGGTAAGCGAAAATGACTCTGTTATGCAGATTGTTCTAACTAAAATTGACATATCATACCATTGAATTTTTAAAACCTGTTTGTACTGCAAATAAAAATTTGAATTAGCTTTCATCAAGCTTTGAAATCACTCAATTTGGACGAAAAATAAAGAAGTTGTGATTAAAACACTGCTGGTTAGTATGGTCAACCACTGCTCTCCCGCAGGTGACAAATAAATTTTACTTTGTTATTTTCTCTGTAGATTTGTTATACAAAGTAACTGCTTGTTAGTTTTTTACATAATTCTTGGATTAAGGGAGCCTGTACACCTCACTTTCTCTATGATTTAATGTTTTATTGCAGGTAGATACTCGTTTTTTGCAGGTCCTAGTAGAAAAAGAAGGTCAATTTATGGACGAGTGATTTTGACAGGAATTTTAAATGAAACAAAGGAATTTCATCCAACTCATTACCCAACGGATTCATAATAGAAGAAATGAAGAATTGATTTCCATTTGAAGATTCATGTCATGTCTTTGCTGCCAAAACATTTTTCGAATAGATCACTTTTTTATATAACATCATAGTTGTTGTAACTTAATTTATTTATTTACATATTGTTTTTTGTTGTTTCTTTTCTAATTTCTCTTATATTTTGTGTTTCAGGTGTTGCTTCATTCAAAGTGTAACTCATCCTCAACATCAATGCAGTGAACAACTAATTCATTCTTTGTGTGCTTGCATTTTATGATTGTGCATTTTGCTGTTCCTTTTCTGAAGGGACAACATTTGTGTGCATTTTTGTCGTTCCTGCTATTCCTTTTTCAAAGGGACATCATTTTTCGTTTTTCTATTTATTTCTGAAAGGAATAACACTTTTTGGGTCAACTGTTCATTTTGTTGTTCCTTTTTCACGGTTCATTTTGTTGTTCCTTTTCGAAATGGAACAGCTATTGTTCCTTTTCGGAATGGAACAACACTTCTACACTTTCATGTTTTGTTGTTCCTTTTCGAAATGGAACAACACTTCTGCACTTTCATGTTTTGCTGTTCCTTTTCAAAATGGAACAGCACTTCTGCACTTTCACGTTTTTCTGTTCCTTTTCGAAATGGAACAACTTCTGCACTTCATGTTTTGCTGTTTCCTTTTCGAAATGGAACAGCACTTCTGCACTTTCACGATTTGCTGTTCCTTTTCGAAATGGAACAGCACTTCTGCACTTTCACGTTTTGCTATTCCTTTTCGAAATGGAACAACATTTCTGCACTTTCACATTTTGCCGTTCCTTTCCGAATGAAACAGCACTTCTGCACTTTCACGTTTTTCCATTCCTTTTCGAAAAGAATAGTACGTTGACACTTTTCATTTTTGTTGTTCCTTTTCCAAAGGAACAGCACTTGCGTTTTTGTTGTTCCTTCTCCAAAGGAACGACACTTTTGTTTTTTGCTGTTCCTTTTCCAAAGGAACGACACTTGCATTTTTTGTTCCTTTTCTAAAAGAATGACACTTTTAGTTTTTGTTGTTCTTTTTTCCAAAGGAACAACATGTGCATTTTCACGTTTTTTTGTGTATTTTTTCTTTTTTTGGTATGCATTTTCTTTGCTGTTCCCTACACAGAACACCACTTTCTTTTTGAGTGTTTTTACCGTTCCTTAAAAAAAAACAACACATTGGGAGTATTTTTAAGAGCAACCTTTCATTTCTCTTGTGGGATTATTCCTAGTTCATCTCAACCACATTTTCCTAATTCTCTTTCATGGCATGAAGTACACTACTTTTATGAGGACAAAAATTATGGATTCTTTTGAAGCAAGTTATTATCATTCAAGTTATGATCTTTAACAGGACAATTCCTTGATGATATATTTTTTTCAAAAATGACACAATTATTTATATACTACTTTACTGCATTGTTTTCTATTGAACATGGTATTGATTGATCATCTTAATACCATGCTGGTTCCACCCTTCCTAGTTATAATCTTCTCTATCTGTAATAAATGAGATTATGGGTATATATATATATATTTTTCTATTGACATGTTCAACTTCTTCCACCATCCCTACTCTTAAGGAGGACTGAGCCTCCCTCTTTTTATCATAAAAATGTGTAATAACAACAAAATTTTGTTCACAGATGGAGGATAGGGGGTCTCATTACGAGCCAGCCTACCATGTTCATAAGGTTGTAACAAAGTGACATTCCCCATTATGGCCACCACACCAGGGTTATGATCCATTGGATAGCCAAATTATCCTTGGAACAGGAGGTCTCATCATGAGCCTACATCCCAGTGAATGGAAGTGTGGTTATCCGGTTATCACGCCAGCACACTGATCTCTTCTGTAGAATAGCATTGGCACTCTCCATTTATAAATTGAGGATCCTGGCTCATATGGGTTAAAAAGCAACCCTGTCGAGGCTATGGATGTCTGCTAGCAGCAAAGGCTTTGCTTATGGTATTGAAGTTATATCTTCTCGTCAATTATTACTATAATACCATTTTCTTATTATTTCTTTTTATCAGAGAAGTTATTTCCTCAATTGTTTTTTCCCTATTTTGAACCTTTGCGCATGAGCAATTGTTTTATGATCAATCGCATCATTTTCAGCTAGAATATCGTTAGCAAAGCATCTTTTTAGCATATTGTTGTCCTTTTTCGTTTTACATAAACTATCATCAATCCAAAGCATCATATCTCTTATTCATAACTATCTTTACAAAATTTTCTCTCAATATGAGCATAACTTTCACCGTCCTATCATTGATGAGTGTACTCTGCTTCATTTACTGATATATTGTTCATTCCATTGCCTTGCCGTCACCACTAGCCCTTTCATATGCTTTATGGTTATGGAACCCATTTTTCCAATTGGAGGGGAGAATGTATGCATTATGGGATTGCATGCGATATGATTATTGCACTTTGCCATACCTTGTTGATTTGACAACATGTTAGTATTGCATGTATACATAAGTTTTTCTAATTGAAATTTTTGCATGCATCTTATCTGTTGCTATTCAAAGCTAACACTATGGATTCAAGAACATTGTATGCAAAATAGTGCTTTGTTTACAGGAGAATAACAAGTATGGGTAGAATTATATTCACAACATGACCACATGATTGCCACTAACAGAAGAGGCTCGAGCACCTCGTGAACGTAAACAATTCTTCAGACATTATGTGCTTACCTAGATTCCACCTTTTGCATCACCTTCAGCACCAACTTTACCTACATCAGCTTCAACAACTGCCAATACATATATGTCATTCCACATTTTTCTTTTGGAGGTAAAATTTGAGGTAAAATAGCATAATTTTTTGATTTATTACGAATTCAGGAGAATTTCATGAAAATCCATTTTGAGCATTATTTATCATCCTTCATTTCATAGTTTTTACCACTTCCCATTTTTTAGCGGCATATCATCTTTCGGTTTGGGGGAGTGTCACTTTCATTTATTTCTTTTTTATGACCCTGTCATTCATATTCTTTATCATCCATTTATATTCTTATTCATTCTCAACACCTCCCTTCTTCCATGTTGTTTTACACCAAGCATAGAATTCAACAGATAGTAGCAACCACCTCTCTTTGTTTTCTAGCATCGCATGAGGGCATGCTAATTTTTCCAAGAGGGGGAGGAATTGCTACGGATGATGGATGTTTTCTATTTTCTTTCTCATTTAAGGCATGCAATTTCAGTCATACAATTTCAGTGTAGAAATTGATATCCATAATATTTTTAAAACTATGAACTCAATTCTTGTGATCTCTAGGAAACACAGACATACTATTAAAATACACATACCTAGATAAATTCAAGATAAATTGGTTCATAAAATTTCGGAAATCATGCACTCTCACCTACAACCATTTTTTTTATATCTCATGATCCGTGCATCACAACGATCTGATTTTTGGATCATAAAGGCATTCATATATTATAAATTTACTTGCCACATTTCAACAAAAGTTGGTTTGTAGTTTTTGGGAAAATGGTTAATGAAGGTTGTTGTCATTTATACCATATTTTGCTGCAACTTAATTGTTATGCCTTCATCAAGATTGCTAAAATTGAATATTCATTAAGTGAGGAAGAATTCATTTGTTCTATCCATTTCATGAGGTGAGATGAACATATTTTTTTTATTGCTTGGTTAACACATGGTTTTTGTCTTTGGGTTGCATGGAGACATGCAATATATTCAGTTTTCGTTGCATGAGGACACGCAACATATTGAATGTGGGGGTATGTTGGGCCGTTAATATGCCATTATTATTATCAGTTTTGAACACTTATCCCGCCCATTTCCACTATTCTTCATCATATCATTTGTTATAATTTATCATTTAAATCCATTTTATAAATGATTTATGATCTTATGGATGAATATTATTTATTCTCCTTTATTTCTAATAAATTGATGATTATGAATGATTTTATCAATGATAGTTTCAATAATTAGTTGTAACATTATTTACCATTTTTAACCTCCAAGATAATTTCTAGATTGAAGATTTGACCATTAAATCTGCCAACTCAGAAATTTGCTGGAATAAGAAGTGACAGTTTTGCGGTTGAGATTCTAAGCAAATGAAGAAGAATTTGGAAAATCTAGAACATGGGTTTTGTCCAGAACGGATCCAATTAAAGAACGGTTTGCCCAAATTTGGCTTGTACTGAGAGAAATGCAAGGTTCTTTGAGCACGATTTTCTCAGATTTGCTGTTGCGGCTGTCCTCCAAATCTCAGCTGCAAAGCCAAATTCGTCTTTCTTTTGTTGAGAGATGAATAGAAATATATCTTCTTGTTGATCAATTGGTTGGAAACAATCCAATTTTATAATACAAATCATGTTATACCAATCTTTATTGTAATTTCTCTCTGATCTCTCTATTTAAATGAAAACAGAGATCAGAGATGGGGATGACTTCAGGATGACTTTAGGGATGGAGAATTGAAGATTCGGGATTGAAGATTCAAGAATGATGATGGATTATTCATGATAGGATAGGGATTGTTGCATTTCCATTGTAATTCTCAAGCTTTTGCTGTTGTAATGATTTCACAATTTGATGATAATATATGATTTGGGAGTTGCTGCTCATTCTTCTCATCTGAAGTAGCCCAGCAGCATCCGCTGGCCGCTAAGGGCCCAGCCATTGATGGAATGTGTTGTTGCTGTATATTATATCTTTAGTTGATGTATGGTTTGCTTATCAAGCTTTCTTCAGTAATCTGGTATGTTTTGTTATTTTACATCACGGTTCTATTATATTTGATTTATGTCCAACTGATCAATATCATTCTCTATGACAGGAATGTAGTATTGATTCATCTTGACTTGGTAACGCATTGTTTTTCTTTTAATCATTGATATAACGTTGTTGATCCTTACAGAATGTTATTGATGTTCAATTACAGCGTAACCGTGTTGTGACCTTCATAAATTGGTATTCCTGAATTCATCTTAGAGATTATATTTCCTGGTGATTGTTGAATCTATTGACGTTGTTGTTCCATTACAAAATACAATCGTATTCTTTATAGCTAAGACTGATAATTGGATTACCCTATCAGATTACCATTAAGGTGTGCCGTGTGTATTTATATTTGACTTTCCAACATTGTTTCATATTCCATCATTAATCAATGTTGTTTTATTTCCTTGTGTTGCTCGATTTATTCTTAGAATAAAGATTGCTATTAATTTGGCTTTGTTGTTGTTCATTTCCATTAATTAAAGTTTGCTTTTCAGATTCCTTTAATTCTAGTTTGTTGTTCCATTTACGGCCGTTCCATTTTAGACTCGCTGTTCCATTTCCTATTTGTTGTTCCATTTTACTTTCTACCATTCCATTTACTTGTATGTGCTGGTTTGGTGTGAGAGAAGGTCTAAGGCTATAGTGACTCTCAGCAGTCACTGCCTAGCTCCCAGACCTATGGTCCATGCTCTAATTTCCTTTCCATCAGTTTCTAGAGGGATGGGTTATCGCTTCCGCACCCTTGACTGATAAGTTGCCTTGTGTGATTTTATCCTTTTGAAGTAATGGTTTAGAATTCATTTACTTTTGTATTTTAAGCACTATACTGCAAAACATTACTCTTGAGTAAATAGCGGCCTCAGACTGAGTACACTCTTGAAATAAAAAGTCTTCCCTGGGTTGACAATTAATGTGACGTAATTATGTTTTAAAAAGACCCTTTTTATCGCTCCACAATATCTACTAAGAAATTGAGCAAGATTGTCTCCCAAGCTAGGAAATTCATTTTCTCTCTAGTTTGCTCCCAAAGTAAGCGGAAGATCGTAGCCACATCCATGACCACCGCGAAGGGTTCCTCCACACATCAGCAACAGAAAAGGGATACAATCATGATAGAACATAGGAACAACTTCTCCTCACCCACAGGGGTACCACACAAGTTTCAGGTGAGTGACAAAGTCTGGTTGTATATGCTGAAAGAATGCCTGACAAGAGCCCATAAAAAGCTCAGACCACTCCGACATGGTCCTTACATCATTACCAAGGTTTTGGGAAACAATGATTTGGAACACAAAATTTTTCCATTCCTTTGCTTGCATCGAGTGTTCAATGTGGAATGCCCTTGACCATGCTTCCCACCATTACTTGACACATCAGAGATTGCAGAACTTCTCACCAGGGACTAAGCTCAGTAGATGGAGGAACTCAACGTAGTGGGGACCATTACTTCCTAATGGGGGAGGAATGATCTAGGTGGATGTTGGTGGCCACCCATCTATCCCCCTTGGACCCCCACAACTGTCTCTTTCAGATTTTTAGTTTCTGTAACCGTAGCATAATTTAATATTTTTAGCAGTTTTTCAGGTCCTAAACTTATGGAGTCGTTTTGAGACCCGAAATGACGGTTTTTGGGAAATCTGGGAGTAGCATGGGCCTATGGCCCAAGGTTGCTGTTCCCAAGGTTATATTGCTCAGATAGATCTTTCTAACAAGCTATTGTATGTGTCAAATGAAGATTGGGTGCCAAAGTTATGACCTCAAGAAGTTGATGTACCAACTTACCCAAAACAGGGCCCACAATTTGGCATTTCATCTTCTAGGGTTAGGTTCTTGGATGTTAATGGTTTTCCATCATTTCTTAACAATAAATAGGCCTTTGAGCCTCATTGTAACACAGTTTAGAGGCATGTAGCCGACACATCTCTTCTCAGAGATAAGCTACCATCGCCCTAGGTGGTTTATTTCCATTTTGTTTGTAAGCATATTTTAGTATTTTACATTAATGAAATGAAGTATTATTTCCACTACATCTCTATGTTTATGGTTATCTCTGTAATTTGTTGAGTTCATGTTTAAATCTAGATCAAGGAGTGCCAAAGTGTGATAGTGAGTTCTAATGTGTATTAACATGTGTTAAATAGTGCCAAGGCATGCCAAGACATCCCAGATGCTGAGAAATTCTAGGATGTGCAAGGTGTTAGGGTAGTCCAATATGTGTCAAGGAGTTTCAAGGCAAAAAAAGGAAGAAACAAGATAAAATGCAAGGAAACGAACACATAAGAGGGTTAATAAGCCATAAATTTATATTTTTCAAGAGGGGCATACTAGGCACACTAATAATAGGTTCCAATACATGCCAAGAGCCAATGTGTTCCAAGTGCTAATCTATGCTAATGCATGCCAATGTGTTGTAAGGCATGTCAGGGACTACAAGGCATGCCAAAAAATTCTAGGAGAGTGCTACGCTATGCTAGAGCTTGCCAACATGTGCTTGGGTGTCTTAGTCATGTCAAGATGTCCTAGGTATAGAGATGTTCCAAGACATGTAAGGTGCCAAATAGTGTTAGTGTGTGCCAAAGCATGTTAAGGTGTGCCAAGGGTGTTGAGGATTGCTAGGTCTCTTTCATTAGTATAATTTACAGAGCTTGATTATGTATTAGATAATATAGTTCCTATACACACTAGTGGAACTTTATTTAAAGGGAATTTGTTAGATAATAAACCTAATAAAGTTGAACCATATATTGATTCATAGGAAAACTATATTCTCATTAGTTGAGGGAAATGATACACACTAATTACTTCTTAAAAAATTTACTAACTCTAATCACTATGGCATTGGACACATAATGAAAAAAACTCCACAATAATGGTTATAAATCATTATCTTTTGACAAAAAATGTAGTAACATGCACATAGCATCATCAAAAATTCATTGGAATGATCAATGATGATGAACATTTTTTTACTATCACCAAAAGTAACCAAAAACAACATTGGTGAGGGTCAATAAAATATCGTGACTTGCAGTATCACCAAAGATAGAATTAGTGATGGACCTTTAACAACCCTCACCAAATGTCTCACTGAAGAAGGCTTTCATGACAAGCCTTAAATGACCATCACTATATGCACTTACAACAATACTTTTTCGAGGCCCATCACCATATGCGACATTGGTGACAGGCCTTAAGGGTCCTTCATAGGCATGACCCTCACCTACGAACTTCTTTCCCTTAGTGTATTTTTTATCAGCTTAAGCAGTCTTTGACACATGCACTAGTGCTAAAGATTGTCGATCCAGACACGAAGTTTGTAGTGCTTACAGATTCTTGAAAGCGGGGACTTTGTGGAGTACTCATGCAATAAAGACAGGAAGTATGCTAGGAGTCATGGAAATTGAATGAGCACGAGAAAAACTATGCAACACGTGATCTTGAGCTAGCAATGATTATACATGCATTGAATATATGGAGACATTATCTTTTGGGTAGGATGTTTACATTGATGAGAAATCATAGTGGGTTGAGGTATTTGTTTGAGCAACCGAATCTAAATGCCAGGCATGCTAAATGTTTGGCTACCCTTAGTGAGTTTGAATTTGAGACTTGATACATCAAGGGGTGGGAGAATTGGGTTGTGGATGCTCCTAGTAGAAAGGAACAGGTAAATCACATAGCATCTATGAGCTCCTATGGGACAGAGTTACAAGATAGGATCTTACAAGCAGGACAATAGGATGAAAAATACATGGAGATCATGCACAAGTTATGGTAGAGTATGGGTTGTGGTAGAGGTGTAGGTATAGGTATAGGGACAGGGGATCAGGACAAATACTATAGTCTCATGGAAAATGGATTGGCGAGGTTTCGGGACAGGATCTATGTGATAAATTGTAGCTTGCTCAAGCAGCTTATCTTGAGGGAGCTTCATGTGAAACTGCATTCAAGTGATCTAGGATATCAAAAGACATTGATGAAGGTGAAGAAGTTTTACTATTGGCTGAATTTGAAAGATGAAGTGGCAGAGTTAGTGGATAGATGTTTAGACTATCAGCTCGTAAAAGCGGAATGCAGGCATCCAGGTGGTCTACTGCATGATATTGTGATTTTGGAATGGAAACGAGAGGTCATTACGATGGATTTAATCACAGTTCCTCTGAGAAAAATGAGGCAACATGATTCTATTATGGTCATGGTTCACAAGTTCAACAAGGTAGCTCACTTTATTTGAGTGAAGACTACATATTCAGCTAGTGAGGTAGTACATCTGTTGATCAGAGAGATAGTAATATTGTATGGTGTTCCAAAGAATATTTTAGTAGACAGGGATGCAAAGCTCACATCCAAGTTTTTGAAGGAGTTATTTGTAGGTTTCGGCATAGAGTTGTCCTTCATCACAACTTATCATCTGCAAACATATGGATAAACAAGAAAGGTCAACAAGATCTTGGAATATATGCTGAGGATGTATGTGATGCACCAACAGAGGAAATGGGAGGAGTATCTTCCATTGGTTGAGTTCGCATACAATAATGGAGTGCTTGAGGAGGATTCCTTTCAAGGCATTGTATGGAAAAAGTTGTAACATTCCCATCAGTTGCAATGATCCAGTGAACATGTTACTTATTGGACCGAACATGTTGATGGACATGGAGCAGGAAATGAAGGTTATAAAGAATAATATAAAGGTGACACAAGATAGAAAGAAGAGTTATGCAGATCAGTAAAGGGTGTTGAAGGCGTTTTAGGCTGGGGAGAATGTGTATTTGAGCATCAAGCCCAAAAAAATCTCTTTTAGGATTGGTTCATGTGCCACGTTGACAACACGATATTGCGGGCCTTTTGAGATCCTTGATAAGGTTGGAATAGTGGCATATCAACTTTCAGTACCCTAAACAGTGAAATTCCATGATGTTTTCCATATTTTATTGCTTGAGAAGTACATACCAGATGTTGATCATGTTACTGATTAGTTTGAATTGCAAGTGGAGAAAGAAGGAGAGTTCCAGCCGAAGCCTCAGTGCATATTGTAGCGAAAGCATCTCATGCTTAGGAATAGATTCATAGAGAAAGTTAAAGTGTGTTGGGAGCACTTTAGGCCTGAAGAAGCTACATTGAAGATCTCAAATCAGATGCAGGCCCTATATCCTTCATTGATCATTGTAGTGTCCCTTCTTGGTGATATAGCCTTGATAACTCTTAGAGGGAGCGATTTCAACATAATGATATAATATTATGCGTGAGAGACTTATGATCATTCTTATATGCTATAGACCTAGTTTGGGTCACCCAGTTGTTTTGTGCTTAGGATAATATCTAGGGTTGTGTGTAGAAGAATTTATTTTGGTTAAGAACATATTATCAGTGTTTTCTCTTTTGGTATTTTAGTTTTGCAATATGTGTATGACATGGATGTTGATTCAAGATTGAGACACATAGATCCATGGATGATCATGGTTATGTGGAACATATGGTTAATTATGATTTATGGATGATACATGATTTATATGATTATATATGTTTAATCTTGTATTGAGAAAGATGTGGCAGGTACATAGTTATTTGCAAACAAGGAAGCTCAAATTATAAATGTCTATGGAAGTCATGATACATGATTTTCATGACTTTATATGGTTAATATTCTATTGAGAATGATATGATATGGAACATGGTTATTTTCAAACAAGGAAGTTCCAATTTTAAATGGCTATGGAACTCATTTCTCTAGAACCAAAATGTTTGTGGAAGTCATGCCCAATCTTTGGTAAAATGTGAATAAGTTAATTATGAAATTCATTGATTCCTTTGATATATGAGATTGTGATGTGTGTAGGTCTTGGAACAAGGCCTTACCAAAGAACCATCATATGGGTATGAACTCATAATAAGTACATTAAGGTGAAGAACAAAGTTCAAAGTAGAGTAGATGAGAAGCCATAGAAATTAGGGTGCGGAGTCCTAAATCCATGAAACATATAGAAGTGAATTCTTGTATCTATAATAAAATTTTTAGGGCATGGAGTCCTGAATATTTAAAAGTACAAGGTGTGGAATCTTGGATTTTCAGAGTAGATTAGGGCATGGAGTCCTCAATCTAATAAGGCTTGAAGATGCATATAATAGGTGTATGGAATCCCTATTCTCCGAAAGAAAAATACCACTGATGGGAAGCTCAACAATGAATTTCTTTAATAAAACCTCTTTTCTAACGATCCTAGAGTGACTTTCTAAAAATAGAAATTCATGTTTAGCATCTCAGGAATGAGTATCCAAAAATAGTAAATCCCCTTACATAAATTGGAAATCAAGTATAGTTGAAGCAAAATCTCTTAAATTATCATTAATCAATCATAATCATTCAATCTCAAATTAATCCTCATTATTATTAATATTATTATTATCTTTTATGACACTGTGATATTATTATTGAAAGAGAATTACAAGTCACCTTCATCTCCTCAATCACTGCACAACTCTCTCCTTGATGACTCTCATGGCTCTATGTAAATCTCACTCTTTTAATAATACATTACACTCTATTTTATGCACTCATCAAAGAATGATGTATTCCTCTCCAACTCATTAAAGACAAGTCATAAAATATTCCTCTTACGTTTTCTTTAATGCATAAGTTACACTATACTTAACTAGTGCATGCATACCTCTCCTTAATGGCATGAGTTACTCTCCTCTAAATGGAATAGAATGCATGCATATTACTCCTCCTTTATGAAAAGAATTTGTTGCTCCTCCTATATATGTGTCTTATGTATTCTCACTTGGGGGAGGGAGGTGCATTGTGATACCAAGAGTTGGAGAGATTTGAAAAATATTATGAGAGCAAGAGACTTGGTGAGTAGCCAATTGCTTTTGAAATGATTTTGAGATTCCTAATCTAAATTACTATGTAGCTCTACCTAGTGGAGCTGAACATGAGTGGTGTTGGGACGAAGTGAAACTTATCTTCCTCAGCTTGCCTTGGATATCTCTCTACTACTATATTTTGGTATTGTTTGTGAGATGTTACATCTCAGGGGTTCCAGGGGGAGAACTTTTCTGTGGATATGGTTGGGAGGAAAACCCGATGGTTCACAATGAGTAGGTGAGGATACTGGAGCAGGAGCACAATCTCATTGGAGTTGGAGCATATTCCCATATTTTTGGAATTATATAAATACGCTACCTAGTATGTTCATAAGCACTCTTGAAATTTTAGTTTATTATTAATTTAAAATTGTTGTAGACTTTAAAATTCATTGGAAATTGCTATTTGAGAATATGTATGAGATATTTACAGATTTATTTATGAGCTAACCAATAATGAATGGCAACTGTGTTTGAAAATGTACATGCAAGGGGAACAAAACAATAATGTGTTGCCAAAGTTTTAAGTTCTTTTTATAATGAATTTTTGTCCACTGCAGGTTTCCGTGAGTTGACTACAATACCATATTATCTTAAATTTGAGTTTTTTTCTCCATGCACAGTTGTAGATGAAGTTTGCACACTAGGTATTTGATAAAGTGGTAAATGAGATAGTAGGAATGCTTTTGTTGTTGTTCATTTAATAAATCTCATCTCTAGAACGTTTTGTTACTTTTCCAATCAACCTTAGGGGATATCCATGCCATTTTTCCATTTAACCCCCCATTTGATTTCAGAAAAGTACTTTGCAGAACCCATATCGAAAATATGGGCGATTTTACAGTTTTATGTTGTCAATTTTATGTCATTGTTTTTGAGTTTTTGATGAAAAACTATGATTGTTTAGTCACTATTTTAGGATGCCAACATTTGAAGTTTCAATTTCTAAATTTTCTAAGTTGAATAGGTGATGAAGAATCTCAGATTCATTGTTGCCAAGTGTTTGGAAAAATGTCGCAATGGTTGTAGATTGCATGCTTGCAAAGTGTCTATCAAAATGCCTCAATGGTTGTAGATTGCATGTTTACAAAGTGTTTGCCAAAATACATGAATGTGTGTAGCTTTTGTGCATATAAATTGTTAGAGTCTTACTTACCGTCATGCAAAATGTTTGTCAAAAGACATGAATGGTTGTAGTTTTTGTGCATATAAATTGTTAGAGTAAAAGTCCCACTTACCATAGTTTTTATGTACTAGAAATTTATGAATAGACTATTTGATGGATGTAGCTTCTTATGTCTGCAAGTTTTTGGTATGAATGTGAAAATTAAGTTAATAATTTTTTGAAGTGTGAATAGAGAATAGGATTGTTGTTACTTTTATTATCTGAATCTCTGATAATAAAAAGGGGGGTTGTTGGAAACAATTTTATATTGACTTTCTGTAGGATTTTGTGCTAGTGAGCATAATAGGTTTTGTCTGAGCTGCACCATTTCATTGGTGCATTCCGGTTCTTCAATGACTGCAGAAAATAACTACTTATGCCCAATTTTCAGTTTCATTGTTTTGCATGACACTTTTCGAAGAATAACATGCTTTTGAATTAGTAACAGTAGTTGCTTTTGTTTCAAAATTCATTATATAATTCTCATGATTGCAACATTGCCTTAATAATTGGGATTGAGAACTTGAATTCATGAATTTGGAAAAGTTGTTGGGTCAATATATTTTGTGATTCTATTTCGTAAACATATCATATTTATTAGAATTATTAATGAAAAGAGACATATTCTTCCCTCAATTACCTTGCTATAGGTAGGCTAATACACATACACTTATATGTTATTTTTGTAAAAGAGGTATAATACTTTTGTGGTTATGATATCAAGAGTTAATAAATGAAGCTTATTTAGCATAATCTAGGAAATCAAATAGGATGACCTAGCTTAATGTTCTCACACATTATTATGGTAGAGTTTATTTCCACTCTTACTTAAAGCTCATGTATAAGTACGAAAAGAGCATATGTTATGATCTTTTAAACTTGAGAGGACATGTGTTTTGGAATTGGTCTCAAGGGAAAGTTATCCATGACTTCTAATGTTATATTGTTACATTGAAATAGTTGAAGGAACATGATTACATGATGGCTAAGTTAGTCATATTATGAGTAAAGCAAAAATAAAATTAAAATTAAAATTAAAATTAAAATTGAGTAATAGTATTCAATGTGACCTTTACTTCTCTATACTATTGAAGGTTGGTAAGATGGGACCTTACTTTCGCCAATTGACGAAAAGTAGTTTTGGTTTGATGTTGTGTTTATGTTTGGCATACGTTTGCTGATGTTTTGATATTTTATATGTATATATATATATATATATATATATATATATATATATATATATATATATATATATATATATATATATATATGGATGTAAATACTGCCTTGAGGTAGGTTATAAAGCTCCAATAAGTAGTATGATTATTATCTTGTCATGTTGTCATGGTGATTTTCATTTCAGCAGGTTCTTCATTATAAATACTGTAACGAGCTATGTTGTCAAGCTCCATAGGTAGTATGTTTTCTTTTTAGGAGATTTGTTGAGGTCCATGTGTGTTTTAACACCAAGGATGGTGTTCCCTAAGGGGGAGGGTTCTATAACAACCCTAGTGAAAAGTTCATGTAATAAAAGTTAATAAAGGAAAAATAAGACCACGGGTAAGGGACATGTATTCTAATATGAAAGTTGAGAAAATATATCCTACCGGGCATCATTGGATGTGTGTTTTGGTTAAGGAAATTGGAAAATTCTAAGGCGAAGGTATTAAAAGTCAAAAAGGCATTTTCCGCACATTTATTTAGGAAAATAAAGGAAATTAGGAGAAAAGTAAGGTGAAAGGTCACACGTTGCATGTGAGGAGGAAATTCAAGGAAATTAATTGAAAATGAAGAAAATAGAGGCCTCATTCATTAAACTGCTTCTGAGAACCAGTTCATGGCTTTTTTCAGATCAATATTTTGTTAGTTCAAGTTCATGGAAAATTTTAGGGGTGAATGTTCGCCCTTTGAAATTAAAGGGTTTTAAATTTTTAGTGGGAGAATATTTTGTATCATAGTAAATTTTTACAAATGGCCTCAAATAGCCCACCTTATTTTAAGGGAGAGGGTAAAAAAGATAAATTTAGCCCTTGAAATTAGGAGTTACAACCTTCCATTCACCCTAATTTTCAAGAATAGGTTTAATTTAAGTGAATCCTATAGGCCAAATATCATATTTATAAAAGAGGTATGGTAAATAAAACCTTTTTTTATACTTACTCAAAAGGTATTGTAAATCAATAAAAATATAAAAAACTAGACGTATGGTAAATAAATAAAACCGCTTTCTATATTTAGTCCATAACCCTCTTTCTATTTATGAAGGCTCAAAAAGAGGTTTTATTTAAGTGAATCCTATGGGCCAAATACCATATTTGTAAAAGAGGTATGGTAAATTAATAAAAAATATAAATAAACCAAAGGTATGGTAAACAAATAAAACATCTTTTTATATTTACTCCATAAGTCACCTTATATTTATGAACACTCAAAAAATGTGTTATATTTAGGTGAAGCCTATGGGAAAAATACTATGGGCCAAATACCATGAGCTAGATTATTATTAATACCATTCAAAAAAAAATATTAACCCTAATATTAGTATTAATAAAAATAAAAATGGCACATGGTATTGACCCATGGTATTTATGTGGAATGTAGCCTACTTATATAGGGGAATTAAACCAGCATAGATCAATGTTTACTATCTATTAAGCCCCGAGAGGGCTCAAATATCGTGATATGCAAACTAACATAGAGTGAAAAAATATTTGATCCCTCTCGGGACTTGGTGGATCAAGAGTAAAAATGGATGTTGTAATTTAATGTATGTTAAACATTTTAACTTGGTTAAAATAAAAATATAAAATAAAAATCAATTACTAATTTTATTAATTTTTATAAATTACTAATAATAATTTTTAAAATCTAGGTTTATGATAACCCATGGTATTGACCCATGGTAATACCATGGTATTCATGTGAGCATAAACTATTTAAAGGGGAAGTTCTATCATCTTATATCCATCTTAATTCTCAGTCTACCAAGTGCTCAGAGGGATAAATAGATTTCATCCCCCTAAGAGTGGAAGATGTGGAGTTAAGATTGATATAGGTTGGTTTTTATGATAATGAAGATATTAAATAGACTTAGGAAATTATATTGTAAAAATATCTTAAGGTGAATGGTTAAAGCTACATTTAGCCACTTCACAAAATTTAGTAAAAAATACCAATATCTCCATTAATATTGGTTTTTAACTTATTCTTATTTAACAAAAAAAATTCAAAACAATGAAACCTTATCACTCTTTTTGCATCACCCTCGCAGAAGATTTCTCACCATTTTTCAAACATTCTCAATATGATATCTTCATGAAAAAGTCTAGGTATTGATGTTGGATTAGTTGTTTGAAAACTAAGCTGGTTTGTACAACCTTTCATCTTTTGTGCTATTCTTAGTTTGTCCTAATGATCTGTAGGGGTTAAACCACTGCACCATATTTTCCTAAAAGGGGGAGATTGTTCACCAAAAAGGAAATTAATCTACATGTTACAACATTGTTAAAAAATGTGAGACCTATGGGGTAGTGAATTATGCTAATAAGAAATTTAGATTGGGAGAATCGTAATTAAATTTTATTTTAATTGAAGATTTCCAATTAAAATAATAATAAATCTACATTTATATATTTATATATTCATTGGAAGGATTCTCACAATGGTCACCTCTTTCAATTAGATCCCCTTCAAGCCTTTGGGATACCTAATATTTTCTTATATAATATAGTTGGGGCTTGCTACTTGTTGGTGTGTTGGGGTAAACAAACTTGGCGTGTTTTTTTTATCTCGCAGTTGGCGTCTATGGAATAAGAAAGAAATTTGACAAGTTGAAAAGAGTGGTGGATTCACAAAAGTTGTAGAGGAATGGTTAATCTCTCCTACCTTGACAAAACTCGTTGTCAATATCAACACCTACAAGAACTTTGTTGTGGAATATTATCAAAACTAATAGAAGGATATGAAAGCGTGTATTGAAAGAACTTTGACAAACGTGGCCACTGAAACTTAGAACATTGTTTGTAGGAAGAGAAAATTATGTTTCTTTTTTCCAAACATGTATGTTACTATATTAAATTTTATGAATATGTTTTCTTATTATCATATATGGTTTCATAATTTAACAAAACATTCGCCAATACTTCACAATGTTTATTATTCAGTAAAATATTTGCCAAGGTCTTACAAGATTTTATAATTCAACGAAAGATTCTCCATCAATATACAAGATAATATAATCTTGAGAGAGATTTTCCAAAAAAATTATATATACATATTATATTATTGATAAAATCGCCTACCATTTTTCCTATGTATCATGGGGATTAGCCCATTTATTATACATATAAATTTAGGGTGGTTCTTAAAATTTTTCCTGTTCAAGTTGGGAGCTCTCTCATTATTCTCTCACTCTCTTGGTCACTTAGAGTTTTCTTGGAGCAGTCTAGTTTGTAGCAAGGAAAGGAAAGGAAAAGAAATGAAGGATAAAGGAAAGGAAAACATGACTCAAGTAGCTTCAGCAGGAATACTTGTAGGTAACCTTTGTATGTGTGATTTCCTAGACAGTTTGGACATGCATGGATTGTCATTTTGGTGTATGGTTCTCCTATTATCGGTGGCATGGTTTTTCCAGTTTATCACAGTGGATTTCAGCCTAGCCTAGCCTTCTTTCAGATGCCATGGTATGTTGGGATGTTAATTCAATTTTTGAGCTTTGGAATTTTTGGATGGATTTCGAAATCTAGGGGCAGGTGGTCTCAAGGTTCATTCCCAAAGGTCTAGGAATCCCTTAACTAGTTTGGCAGGATATATAATAAATCTTGATGGAGAAGTCTCATTTTAGGGCCTAGTGATCTAGGTTTTGATTGTGGTAAATCCTGAGAGACAACAAGACAGAAAATTCCTCAAGGATACTAATGAATTCCAAATAACATTCCAAATTTAGTTGAGTTGTGATGAGAGCACTAGTTTTGGTGTGATCACAGTTTGACGAGGGTCGGGGTGGTTTAACCTCTGGATTCCCTTGGTGGTTCTTTCACTGGTTGTTCTAAGAGATCCCACATTCATGCTAGAATATGGCATGAGGGTGACTAATTGAAAGAGAGATTTGGTCCATCCATGTCTATGGATGGGTGATACATGGAAGTCCTGAACCTGGTCGAAATTTCCTATGATTAATAAAAGCTAAGTTCTATTACTTTTAAGTTGATTTATATGTGGATTTAACGGATGTCATATCTCTGATATTTATATGGTTTTATGTTGGTTATAAACATGGATGAGCGACTTATTTATGTCATGGTTATTTCATATATTTACTTGTAATTGTTCAATGGATGGATGCGAGACCTAATTGATGATGTAGTAGTCCAATGGAGAAGGAGGTGATCATTCTGGTTATGTTTCATATGTTTTTTCATTCATTTATGCTTTGCCTTGTGTCCTAGAACTATAGGTTGCATTGATTGCAAGTGTTTGATAGAATGTCACTCCTAGTTGAGGATGCCTAGGCCTATTCCTAAAGGTGAGTTTTGATATCTCAACATTTCCATCATGTTTTTATTGAATTATGAAAGTTACAGAAAGCTATGTGAAGAGGCCAATATTCTGGGCTAGAAAAGTAGCTTAAATATGGGGGTTGTTGGCATAGAACTAGAAATTCTTGTAGGTTTTAACCCCATACAGAAATTACCTGCATACGAATTCCAAATCATAGAAAAATAAACAATGTGAGAGCATAACACATAAAAACGCATATGCACAGAGATCTTCCCCTAGATCCCAAAACCGGGACTACCAGCTTGATTTTTCATTATGCTCCTTTCAATGTTACAATACATATTTATACATGCCGAAGCATCCAATACCATGGATAGAAAAATCATCGTGTCCAAAACCATGGACCGAAAACCACCGCGTCCAAAAAAATGTGCGAAAATCATGCACAAAACCATAGGCGGGTCTGCCCAACCTAACATAGGGTCCAAAATCAAACTTTTCCGAGGCGCTACCCCGGACCCCATAAAGTGGGGTTACGGGTACCCCCCAAACCCCCTGTTAACTATGTAGAAAGAATATAACACAACCCAACAATCTCCCACTTGTTTTTTTCTTTCCACAGGGGGCCGCAGGAGAGCTTAGTCATTTTTCCAGCCCAGAAACACCCATTGTTTCTCTGCACCAAGAGAACTTCTCAGAGGTAACAAATTTTGTCAATGCATCTGCAGTATTCTTCAAAGTGTACACCTTTACCAGAAACACCTTTTTGTCTTCTATCATATCCCTCACAAAGTGATACTGAACATCGATGTGCTTTGTCTTTGGATGATAAGCAGGGTTCTTTGCCATGAAAATTGCACTTTGGCTGTCACAGTCTATCCTTATAGCTCCCTATAATAACCCCATACTTGAACACAATCTCTGCAACCAAACTGCTTCCATGCTTGCATGAGTGGCTTCCATGTATTCTGCCTCTATAGTTGATAGTGCCACTACAGATTGTTTCTTACTCATCCAACTGATTGCACCTCCAAATAGGTTAAACACATACCCACTTGTAGATCTTATCTGATCCAAATCTCCAGCCCAGTCTGCATCAACAAAGCCACGAATATCTAACATTTTGTCCAATCCTAATCTTCCTTGGTAGTACAAACCATAATCACTAGAGCCACGAGAATACTTGAAAACCCGCTTCACTGTTGTCCAGTGTTCCTTCCCTGGTTTTGACTTAAACCTGCTCAATACTCCCACTACATGTGCAATGTCTGGTCTAGTACAGACCATTGCATACATCAGGCTACTGACTACACTTGCATATGGAACATGGGACATGTCCTCTTCCTCTTCTTGTGTCTTAGGACACTGTTTAGTAGATAACCTCACACCTACAGGAATAAGAACCTTCATCGGTTTACTATCCTGCATATTAAACCTCTACAATATTGTCTCGACATACTTCCTCTAGTTTAACCAGAGCTTCCTCTTTTCCCGATCTCTTTTAATTT